>QJNU01000639.1:0-41588 GCA_004154915.1 Monosporascus ibericus
TAACACTGGGCGTAGATGACAATCTTGCACTATGACTGAACCAGCTGTTGCCTCCAGAGTACCGGCGCCAACAACTGAGGGGGTGTGTCAGATAAGTAGCGCAATAAGTGCGCACTTATCAATACAGTCTTTTGGTGCAGTAGCTATGCAACAGTTATAACCTACCGATATTTCTAATAAGGCATAAAATATCATAACTTAAAATTTTATTATCAACTTTTTTTTATTTAAAAGTTTAATTATTAAAGTCGAATACGATGGAATTTAAGTAATTATTAACAGATTTACCAAGTATAGGTACTTTTTATCTTTTAAAGGAATTATAACAGCAAAATGATTAGCTTATGCTTTTATTGGACATTACTTCGATAAGCACGGAATACTAAAAAAGATTATTTTTAACAGAAAGAAGTTTTTTACGTCCGAATTTAATATTAGCTTTTTTAAATAAATAAGTGTTAAAGTTAAGTTCTAAATAACCTATTACCCTTAAATAAATAATTAAACGGAACGGCTAAACTAAAAACTGGAATAATACCTTTAAAGTTACGCTAATTACAAATAAAACAACTAAGTAAAGCTTTTACCATTAGTATAAATAATTTATAATACGTTTACTAACGAAAACATAGGTATATCCCTTTAAAAAACTATATACGAACATAATGTAATAACTTAACTATTAAAGTAATTAATATATAAAAGTCTTATAATTACTACCATAACTTCCCGAATAAAGATAATAATAACAAAAATTAAAACAATATAAATTCAATTACGAACCGAATTATAATTTCTTTAATAAAAAATAGGCTAATATTCTAAGAAAAAAAGAATTAAGGGATTAATGTTAATAAAGAAAGATAAAGTTTATTTATTAGCTTACAAATAAAACGTAAGGTTAAATATTTCACAAACTAAAATCAAAAAGCTTAACGATAAGCTTAATTTCGAAAAACTTAATCCATTTAAGATTAAATAAGCGACTTACAAAATTAAATATAAATTATTATTATTTAAAATAATAAACATATATTTTGTTTTCCATATTTCTTTATTTAAACCAGTACCCAAAAAACACCCTACTAAAAACAAATCTGAAAACCGAAAAAAACAATAACGAGTACGAAATCGAAAAGATACTGAACTTCAAAATAATTAAAAACAAAATCCAGTACCTAGTCAAGTAAAAAAGATACTTAACAAAAAAAACATTTGGGAACCACTTAACCACTTAACGAATGCGATAAATATGACTAAAACATTTTACCAGTAAAATCCTGACTAACCGTTTCCAACGCGGCTAAGGTCGCGGGCGATAATGGTCGCCCGCTTAAATCCAACCTTACGGCGCTCCAATCGAAGGAAGTAAACACCTCCGCCATGGCGTCTATTTCGGAAACAAACTGCGCTTGCTTTACCTCTATGCGACGCTATTCTTTTTCCATCTTTTTTCGTTCTTTTAATTGGTCCAACTCCAAACCTTCTTTTAGCAACTTTACCGCCCTTTTTTTTGAAAAGGTTCTGCTAAAGGCGTAACCGCTTTAACCTCCCGATAAAATTTAATAACTTTTCGTTTTACTTACGACGTTCTTTTTTTATAACCTCCTGGTACGCCAAAAATCCGTCTTCTAGAGTACGCTGCTTTTTTTGCAACCGTTCCTGCGTTTCGTTCATTTTTTAAAGGAATCTATGGTTAAAACGTTACAAAAAGGACGTTAACGACGAATACAACAATTGCAATGCAGAAAATCGGGAACGTAAAAATAATTAGCTTTATTAAGCTGAATATAATTAAAACAAAAAAAGGCCTTAATGCCAAACTTCTTAATTAAACTAGCCCAAATATTACGAAAATCGTGTTCATTAAAACGAAGCTTTTTTTTGAATTACAGTCTATCATAATAAAGTTAACTGGAAAACTCCCAGAAAAGTTTTCTTTAACAAAAACTAAGATAACCACCTACGGTTCTTATCTTTAGGATAAAGATTTTTGGAAAGGGGAAATAATATTATAGGAATAAAGATTCATATCTTGAAAAAACCAACCTTTAAGGCCTAGCGCGTACCTGTTACAGCTAAACCCCGGACAACTAAGGTTAATTCTTATTACTAATCCGGTTAATCTAGGTGATTTGGGACTAGATTATATAAATTATACAGATTTACGACGTACTTATTAAAAGACAGTTGGATATATATAAACCAAGTTCCTTATATAAATAGCACCTACTTAGTTTCGTTTTTTAGCTATTAATCTAAGCTTACAGCTAAAGGTAGCCGTTCTTTACTGTAAGAAGAATCTTTAAACCTCTTTAACGAACAGACCCTTAGTAAATCATTCCTCGCCCTGTTGTTACCTGCAAATTAAAACCCCTTTTCGGATACTGCTCATACTTCCAGGTGGATGTATAACAGGTTCGTTACAATATGATACTTTCGAATTTTACGTTAATTCGAAAGCTGGCATATTATAAAAGTATATTAACCTTAATATAACTCGCGCATTAACGTTAATAAAAAAGCTAATTTATCCGATTGTTAAACATGTCGATAATATAGTTTTTATTACATTAAACTTTAATCTAAAAGTAAATATAAAGTTTTAAAAAGTGCTGAAATTCTTTATCGATTATGAACCTTTTTTATAACTTAAAAAAAGGCGTTCGCCGAAAGTAATACGTTTTTTAATTAATCCGTTTATCCTAATTATTGTTAAGTATATTAAAAAAGCTATATTTCGAAATAAATTGTTAACTTTAAAAAGTAAGTTCAAATTTAACAATAGCGTTCGGATTTACGAAGTTAACGTTCGATATAAAAAAGCATTAAAAATTAATAAGATCTAGATAGATATAGAGCTTTTTAAGTATTAAAAAGCGTATATTAAAGTCGAAAAGCTTTAAATCCCAGTTATCCTAAGGTTTTACGGCTATTTTAAATCTTTTTTTAAAGTTGTAAACGCTTTTTTACCCGACCTTTTTTATTACCTAGATTGCTACGGTAAAGAAAGCCATGTTTGATGGCAAGGACGTTACCTAGTTGCCGTTACTACAAAAGCTTATGGAACGTTTCCGTAGCTATATAAGGTTGCGGAAGGCTTAGGGCGTTACCGCCGAACAATTATTACGAGGAACGTTCGGTATTACCTTTAACGAAAAGACTTTTAATTAAACGGGGCCTTTTTAAAATATTTTAAATAATAACAGTAACCGAAATAATAATTAAAACGGTAACCGGAATAATTTTTAACCTTTACAGACGTATATTGGCGGAAATATTTACCTTTTTAAGAAATATCTTTATATATGCTTAAAAATTAAGGTTATTAAATAAATTAAAACCCTTAGTTTTAAAAAAAAGATAAATAAGCATATCGTAACCGAAACCGATACTTTAAGAGCGGCTATTAAGCATATTAAAGAAGAATCGAAAATATAAGTTTTTAATTAGTTTTAACGCTTTTTATTATAAGGTTTTCTTTATTTATAAACTTTTAAATTAATAACGTTATTGCCGGATATAATTTTAAAAGGTTTATGTTATTAAATATATATTTAGATTTCCATATCAAAAACTAAGAGGCTAACTTTATTGATTTATACCCTCCCATAATAAATAGAGAGTTTTTAATTAAAAGGAAATATTTAAATACCTTAAACGAAACAACGTGAAAGATTGTGCTTATTACCTTAAACGATAAAATTAAGGCCCTTTTCTTAGAAAACTACCTTTATATTCTTAAAATACATATTATCCTAGCTTCGCATAAGTTATTTTAATACGTTAGGATTTATTAAAATTATGAAACCGACGTCGTATATTATAAGAAGTTACGGACGTCGAAAACGGAAATTACAAAAATCCGATAAATCAGATGCCAGCCCATTATTCATTACGTTAAAGTAACTTCGAAAAATAATAACGACGATATTATTCCTTTAGCAGTTTTTATAACGACTTAAAAGATTAATAAGCCGGCTTTAAAGGACGAAAGTAACCTTAAAAATAAATTCATTTTCGAAAGCGAAAACGAAAATTTCGTTACAGAACTTTTAATTAAAAAGTTCCTTTTTCCGAAATTAAAAAAGCGTTATAAAAACGACTTTCAAAATCCTTTAAAACTCTTAAAGGGAAACGTTACGTTATAGTACTGAAGATTTACTTATTTAGGCCTTAAAGCTTTAAAAGAATAATGTAAGTAATTACCGGAGCAAAGATTTAGCTGCCGTCGAAGATCGACTATTAAAATTACGTTATTAAAAAAGTTCGAAAAACGATTTCGCGAAAACCGTAAATTAAGGAACGGAAGTTTTTCGTTACGATATATGCTAACTTTTTCTAATTTAACGACGCTTTTAACGGTCGTACGAAAGCATTAATTGTTACCTATCCTATTATTGAAACTAGGATTAATTATATTATAAAACGGAAAGAAATACGCTTTTACCGCCGTAATAAATGTAATAATCTTTTTCGAAAGATAATAATATATCAAGTTTAAAATGATTATATTAAACGGAAAGATTTTTTTTCGGACGGAAATTCCGGAAATAACATTTTAATATAAGGATTTCGCATAAAACGTTATTACTTTATACCAAAAAGCCTGTAAGCGTTTAAAAACGCGCCGGGGCATAATTATTATGAAGGTAGGTTACTTAATAATTAATAGCAACTTTTTTTCTTACTAATGGCTTAAAGCTATTAAAATAATTACGTATATTGAATTAGGACGGGGCTTATCGAAGCTGATGTATGTAGGACATCTTGATTGGTTGCTTGGGAAAAGGAATTATCGGGCGTGCCTTTGTTCTCTAGAAGACTACATACAAAAGTTGCCAGGTCAGAACTTTATAGACCGTCGTCGACCCACTGGATGTCGCTCCATTGGAGCCCACCGGCGAAATGAATGGAAGCAGCTAGAAACAGAGCTGCAGCAAAGCTGCAGAGCTGCACCCATACTGCACCCTACACCACTTCAATATTACCAACCGTACATTTATTAAAACCTTAAGCTAGAAAATACCTATTTGAATTTTAAACGAATAAATCGTTAAAAGGGATAAAATATTTATATCCGAAAAAGGCTTAAAGGCGAACGTTACGAACGTTATCTTATTTAAATTAAAAGCTTATACGCTTACAGAAGCAGTCTGTCTGAGAACAAACCGCTTAAAAAAATAGAACTAAGGGCGTATATCGGTTATCCAATCGGTTACGTAATTAATAACGTATACCGCATATGAGTTCCTTCGTAGTAACGTATTATTACCATTTATAACTTTACCTTCGACGAAACAAAAAAATATCGAAACGATTAACCGTAAAAGTTATTAATCGAAATCGCGGAACTGAACGATTAGATCGACAGCATACTTATCCCACTGAAAGTAATCACCTTTTTAAGAACTTTAAAAGTTTATTTTTAATAATAACCCCGTAAATACAAGTTTTATTAAGAGTGTGAATAATATAATAACGTAAGATTCATTTATCAAAAACGAAAAACTCATATATAATACCATTATAATACTCATAAATCCTCTTAATTAAGATTCTTTATAAGAAATTAAGGGAGTAGAAACTAACGAATACCGTAATTCAGAGAAAAAAAATCTTTTAATTTAGGTGTTAATAATAACTCCGAAAACGACCCCGATTATTCTCAAAACAAAACGGATAATTCGGAAGGCGAAAACCTTTTACAAGGTTTACCAATACCAAAAGTTACTCCAAACCTCAAAAAAATGTAAGTTATCAATAATACTACAGGCTGTTATTAGATAAAGCTTTGAATACGTCGATAAGTTCTTCTTAATTATGATAACGTCGTACGAAATTAAATTTCTTAGATTTTTTAACGGTTATAAAGTTTAGAATTAAAAGCAAAAAGGAAAAAAAGCTACTTTCGGCTAATACAAACTATAAACTGAGTTTCGAAAAACGCAATACTTACCTAACCGCCTTTAACGTTACTTTCTCTATAGCGATCAGGCCGGAACGCTTTCATCGTAATAACCTCCCTGCTATGCTTAAAAATTAGCAGGAAGTTATATATCACAGGTACGCCGAAAACTGGAAAACAATTACGCGAAAGGAATAAGACTAGATATATCGGGTAAAACAATTAGTTACTGTTATTATATTTTAGGGGGCGATTAACGACGTTGGGCTTAACGGTATCCTTCTATTAATATAAATATTTACCTATAAGTTTAATAAAAATAAAATATTTTAAAAGTTTAAGGCTAAAATTATCATCCGTAAAAATCTTTAACCTTATGTAAAACTTAACTCTTACGCATCCATGCTTACAAAAAGGTTATTTCGTATGTTGATAATTATTATAACCCGATTTAATCTGGAGCTTTGTTAGCTGAACGTTATTAACGCGTTCCTGTAGAGCAAAATCGACGAATTAATGTACGTACGTTTCCCACAAGGGTTAGGACATCCAGGCTGCTATCTGAAGCCCCTAAAAGCTCTATACGGCTTAAAGTAATCGCTATTTCTATAACAACGAAACCTATTTACAGGTTTAAAGGACCTAGGTTTAAAGCTGGTCTCGGATAACCTATACGTTATAATTAACAGCTGGTTAACGTTATTCTTTTACGTTAACGATATATCTATAATATACAGAATTCGAAATACGGCGCGCGTGAAGGAATTCCTCGTAAAACTAACGCAACGTTTCCATATCGTCGACCTTGGGAAGCTATAATAATTCCTTGGAATCCATATCCTACGTAATTGTAAGGCTAGAAAGCTATGGCTAATACAGAACGCCTACTAGGAAAGGTTATATTTACGTTTTAACCTTTTTAAAGGTGGGAAACGTCACTTTAAGATCCCTAAATAAAAAAAACTAAAGGAATTCGAAGGAGAAACGTTTATAACTTCGAAAAAGGATTACCTCGAAAAACTCAGCAGCCTGTTATATAAAGCTATTATTATTCGCCCAAACATAACTAAAACAGCATTTTATTTGTCACGATATAGCAGGAACCCCAGTTCTATTTACTACGACGCCGTCGTTAAAGCCTTGCTTTACGGATATCATACGCATTACCTTACCATATAATATGGTGGTAATAAGGAGCCTAACGTACGATCGTTACTTTATTCGAATAATGTCAGATATAGGGGACATCAGTTGTGTTGTTATATTCGGTCAGTTACAGGTGCTGTTGCACTCATCCAACTTTAAGTAGCTTAGCTCCGGAACATATATGGGCCGATCAGTAGGTGACCTTTCCGTATATGGGGTGCGCTACGCACCCCCCAGCTAGCTGACACACCCCCTTAACGCCTTAAAGCATTCACGGCGTTAATTACCGCATTTTATCATTCCCTAAAGCCACAGCTATTCATTCTACCTCTCCTCCGGCGATTGAATCCTTTTGATCAGCTAATTTTTCGTCTGAAATGATCTTCAAAACTTTTCTCCGTTAATTCAGGGCTTCGGTAATATCTATTAATTTTAGCTATTTTTTAAAGTACCTGAAGGCTTTTCGTAACAGGGCTTTAGTTAATCCATCCGCTAATATGTTGCCTATAGGTATATAATCCATTTTAATCAGGTCCCTTTTTGCTGCCTTTCGTAGGTAATAGTTGTATATATTTACGTATTGTAACTTTATTTATAAAACGGCGACGTCGGCGTTAATTAATCATATCGTTTATTAATTATCGTACCATATATTTAATAATTTTATATTTAGGTTAATTCTTAATTCTTTAATTAATAAAAAAAAAATAAGGCCTTTTTTATAATTTACGTAAAAAATAATAATTCCGTTTAGGTTATAAAAATAATTATTATATTTTATTTATTCGCCCGCTATTTTATTATTTTTTTAATAACTTTATAACGTAAATTTAAGAACTTTTTCGGTTAATCGAGTTATCCGTAAAAAAGGCGTCGTTTTACGTATTTATCGAATTTTTGTTACCGAATTAAAACGTTAATATCTTAATATTAATTAAATATAATATAACTTTATTAATAACGTTATAATATGCGTTATTAAGGTTTTAATTAAATCGTATAAATCGGGATATTATAAAAAATATATTAAGTTACATATTAATTATAATATATAAAATAAAGCCGATCTTTTTTTAATATTTATTAATTAAGCCTGGATAAGTTAAATTAAGATTTAATAATAACTTAACGTTTATTATTAACGTTTTTAAGAAGTTATTTAAATTTCTTTTAAAGATTAAATTAACTAACTTATTTATAAAGTTGGATTAAGATAATTAAACTTTTTCATTAAATCTGTTTTTAATTATTTCGATTTTAAGGAATTATTATAAGTTTTCGTTATTTATAAAAATATATCGTTTTTGTATTTATTAAATCAATTAATTAATAAGGTCTTAATATTTTTTGTTATACGTAATAATTATATAGTCGACGTAAAAGAATAAGAATACCCTTTAACGAAGCAAATAATATAATTTATAAAAAACGGGATTAAATCCTAAATCCTTAAATATGTTAATAAAATTCTTTTATTAAAAAAAGAAATCCTTTAATTTATATAATACTTTTTTTAATCAGGAATATTTTATTACGTTATAGGTATTTTAAAGACGTTTTTATATATATTTCGTAAGGTAAGTTCGCGTTAACGAAGGCGTTTATAACGTTATATTATTTAGATTTTAAGTTAAACCTAGCCGTAATAACGATTAAAGTTCGAAACGACCTTTTAATTAACGTAAATACGTATGTATTTTTATAAACGTTTTTAAGCTGTTAATTGCTTCGTATAACGAAACGGGCCTTCTATTTTTAAAGCCAGTTATATTTATCGAACTTATAAACGTATACCTATATATACCTTAAAACTTATTTTCCTTTAATTAAGGATTAATTAATAATTTTCCAAAATTTTATTTCTTTATAATTTTACAGGTAAGTTAATTCGGTTTTACGGAATATCTTCTTCAACGGGTATATATTTAACTTTTTATAACCTCGCGGCGGTAACGGTAAATTTCGCCTTTATACTTGGTTTCGTAATTTAAGTAACGTTTTTTATTTTAATAAATTAAATCTTTTCCGATTAAGGTAATACGTATTTCGAATCTTTATTTTCCTTAAATTTTCGCACCTTACCGGCCGGTTATTATGCGTACCTATAAAGTAAGTTATTCGTTTTATATTAAATACGGTTTTTTATATTTTATAATTAACTTTAATAATATTGTTATAATACGGAATATACGGAAAGTTTATATTTATAACCCGTAAGGTACTTTCGTTTTTTATTATCATTTTAGGTTAAATAACGTAACAAAAGCTTAAGGTTATCTTTATTTTTTCCGCCGGCGTAATAATCGTAATAATTATTAAGATAAACGTTAATGGCGGTAATAGTTTAAAAAATGGAAATAATTCGAATATAACGGTTATATAAAGGTAATTAATATTTTACGAATAAACTTTTTTTTCCTTATCCCGTACATTTTTTGGACGTTAATATTATTTTGGAGTTAACCTTTCTGTCCAGCCGGTAACTCAATTATTCCGTTTAAGTCTTTATTTTTTTCTTATATATATATAAGGTAACTATTAGCCTAATTAAGTATGGTAACCTGTCGAAATTGGTTTTATAGTTCGTCTTTAATAACGTAAAGTGAGTTATTTTTAAGGTTTTTAATGTTACCGAAGAAAGTAACCTTTTCGTGAAATTAAACGTTTCGAATAGCGATAACCTTGTTAATTAATAAGTTTTAAATCTCGTAAATATCCGTAAATCGATAACCGACGAAAAAATTAATTTATGCCTTAAAATTTAACTTTTAAAATCTTTATTTTTTCTTTATGGCGGTAATTGTTATAACGCAAGCCAATATAGCCATAAACTCGAAGGTAAGCCTATTAAGGCTTCCGATTCAGCATTATAACGCCATCTTTATATGCCAAGTAAATATAATAAACCTTATATAAGGTTTGTTAAAAAAGCATATTTTAAGGTACGGTTATATAAATATATTACCGCTTTAAAGATATATATAATTAAGAACGTAAGTAACTTAACGTTATTTCGTATTACAGTTATTTTTTCCTTAATTATATTTTTTAAATATTTTATACCCCCGTTTTAAGCCTGGGTATATGATATTAAAAGCTTAAATTTGATATTAAAAAACGGTAACTGAAATATATCTTAAAATTGGTAATTATTTAAGATTTCGTTATTGTATTTAATTATTTATGGGAAAACCTTATTTTGGTTTTTTAAAATTCCTAAAAGGTATTAAAACGTTAAAATTAATATATCTTGCTTTCGGTTTTTTAAGTAGGTATCTTAGATAAAACTTAAATATTTATCGGTAACGAATATAACATATTTATATCCTTTAAGGTTTTTTTTAAAATTAATAAAGTCGACGGCGATTTTTTGGCCTAATTAGGATATTTTTTCCCAAAGTTCGCGGCGTATTTATTTTTTCGCCTTCGTTTTACCATATATTTAATATTCGATTATTATAAAATTCTTTAATCGGATTCCTTTCGTATAGGAATGCAATTAAACGATTACTTTAGGGCTTAAATAGCCTAATTGCAGGTATTATATAATACCGTTACCTATACGTAATAATCTTTTCGTCCATAAGTTAATATTTTATTTATAAATAACCAGGGTTACATAAAATATTGTTACGTTAATAATTTCGATAACGAATTAATTAAACTTATTTATTAACGTAATAATTACTTAATTATATTTATTTTAAATAAAAGTATTAATTTTTCGATTATCTTATTAATAACCTTTTTTCCGGAACTGCCGGAAAAATACCAGGTTATATGCAAAACTTTCGTAATAAACCACGTTACATAAATGTAACGCTTTTTAGCCCTTAGGACTTTAAAATAATATATTTACTTTTCCGTAACCTTTAATCGGAACGAAATTATTTCTTACGTATATTCCGTTATTTTAAATCGTTATCTTATAATTTTAAACCCTGCTAATTAAGTTAAAAATATATATCGTAAACTTTAAATCTAAAATAAAAAAGTTTCTTAGAAAATAAGATAAAACGTTTATAACATTACGTTAATTAATAATTAAAAAGCAAGCCAAAATTTATTTCATTCCTTTTAAAAATTAATTTATTTTTATAATTAAATTTTTTATAATTTTTAATAAATATTTAATCTGTTCCTTTAAAACTTAATTAAAGGTAGTTTAATTTTTAATTAATAATACCATTATTTTTATAAACTTAAAATCTATTAAAGCTTTTTCAAAAAACGCGTAATAACATTAAGGTAACCGATATAAGGCATTGTAATATATTTTATAACGGCTACCTTAATCGTTTAATTCGTAACGCTTTCGTTTGCTGGCGTTTCGATCCGAATAAAAGCTATCTTGATTATCTTGCTTTAAACCCCATCCTAAACTTCTACCTTTCGGCTAACGGTTAATAAGTTTGGTTTTTTCTTAATCAAAATCGTCCGGATTATATAATTCCGCAAAAAACCCATAAAATGTCGGAAACGTTACCTTAACGTTTTTTAATATAATTGGTAAATAAGTTATAACCTAATAATTTAAAAGGTTAGCAGCTACATTTTAATAACTAATTATGCCGTTTTTTATCTCGGCCTTTTTTACTATCTGGAAGGTGGTTATCTAGGTTTCCATAATTAAAGTTATTGCTATATATAGGTCGTTAACCTATACGATCGTCCTTTTCGTTTCCGGAATTCCGTATCGTTACCTTTAAGCCATAATCTTCTGCCATTTCCCGATTTATTCGTCTAGCTTTTTTGTTAACTTTAAAACTTGCTTTAACCGGTTGCGGTATTTTTGTTAAGTATTAATCAAAAGCCTATTATCGTATATCTTGCTAAACTCGGTTAACGTAACGTATTATTCCCGTAAATTCTTTTCTAAAAAAAAGGCTTATTTTTTTAATTACTAAAAATAGCGATTTTAAAACTTAATTTATAAAATTATTTATACTTTTACGAAAGATATCGTACTTCTTATCAATATAAATATATTCCGTAAAGTCCTAATTATAGGCTTATTTACCTTCGGTCGTTATCTTAAGGATATTCGTTAAATAGCTCGTTTAATTAACCTTTTCGATTTATATAATTCTTTCGGAAAATAAATTAGCCGCTTACGTTATTATCTAGCAAAATCGTCTCTTTAAATAGGTAGCCATCTTAGGTTTCGTAAATCTAACAAGCCATTTAATTAACTAATCAAGATCGATATAATCCCAGATATCAAAAGCGCATGCTTTAATCTGGAATTCGCCTTTAAAGCGGTGACAATCCTTAGGTCCCTTATAAATAACGGAGGACATTAACAGTACGGTTGCCATTATTATTATTAAAGTATATAAATAATTGCTACTGATATACAGCCTATATTATCTTAGCAACAGTTGATCAATTAATACATACGCGAATTAAGCGAATGAAACTCTTAATTATCAGATATAAGGGACATTAGTTATGTTATTATATTCGGTCAGTTGCAGGTACTGTTGCACTCATCCAACTTTAAGTAGCTTGGCTCCGGAACACATATGGGCCGATCAGTTGGTGACCTTTCCGTATATGGGGTGCGCTATGCACCCCCCAGCTAGCTGACAAATAACACATTTTTTTACGGATAACCCTAACCGTAAAAGCTTTTAAGATTTTATGATATTACTTTTCGGTAGTCCCATCGTTTAAAGAGCTAATATGCAAGATATAGTTACCACCTTAAGCACGAAAGCAGAGTTGTTAACCTTTTCTTAAACTGTTAAGGAAGCTAGCTTGATACAAAGGCTCTTTAGGGCTATAGGCCTAGAGCTAAATAAAGAGCTAATTATCCAAGTAGATAATAATCAAACGATACGGCTCGTTACTGAAGAAACTGTTGGCTAGCTGGGGGGTGCTTAGCGCACCCCATATACAGAAAGGTCACCTACTGATCGGCCTATATGGGTTCCGGAGCTAAGCTACTTAAAGTTATATAAGTGCAATAGCACTTGCAACTAACTTACCACAACAACATAACTGATGTTCTCTATATCTAACAATTAAAAATCTTATTCGCTTAAAGAGTATATTTATCAATTAATTAGTTATCACTAAGACGATATAGGCTATATATTAATATTAATTATCTATATATTTTAGTAATAATAATAGCGACCGTACCGTTAATATCCTCTATTATTTATACGAGACTTAAAACCTAGGACCGCTTTAAAGGCCAATTCTAATTTAAAGCACGCGCTTTTAATATTTAGGGTTATATCGATCTTAATTAATTATTTAAATAACCTATCAAACTTATAAAACTTAAGATAACCACCTATTTAAAAAGGAACGATTACGTTAAATAATAACGCGAACGGCCAGCTTATTTTGCGAAGGAACCATATAAATCGAAAAGGTCGATTAAACGAACCACCTAACGAATACCTTTAAAATAACGACCGAAAGCAGATAAATCTATAATAAAAACGTTACGGAATATACTTACATAGATAAAGAATACGATGCTTTTCGCAAAAATATAAATAGCTTTATAAATTAAGTCCGAAAGTTAATATTTTTAACGATTAAAAAAACGAACTTTTTTAAAAAGAATTATACGAGAATAATACGTTACGTTAACCGAACTTAGCAGTGTATACGATAATAACCTTTTAATTAATACCTAACGAAAATATCGCAACCGGTTAAAGTAAGCGTTAAGGTTAGCAAAGAAAATTAAACGAATAAAGTAAAAATTAATAAAAGGTTATAACTTAAAGGTAACGATACAGTATCACGGAAACGAAAACGACGATCTATGGGCTAACGATTTATATACAGTAATAGCTCCAATTATACACATTTAAACAATTACTTTTTAGATAGTAAAAAAGACCGAAATTAAAAACAGTACGATTAGTTATCAAAAGGTATTATTAACCAATTACATTAAGAAACGTTAAGGTAATATTTCCGACGTTTTACGAGATTCTTGCGGATCCTTTTAATGAGGACGATCCTAATTAAAAAAGTTCCAAATCGAATAACATTTAACCGAAAAGTAGGACCTTAATACAGGGCTTAAAACGAAATAACCGAAATAATTCGGATTCTAATTAAAGCGTAAATAAACGAAAACATTACGAATTAAACGATTAAGGTAACCGTTATAAAATATGCTTAAGTAATAGGTATAAGTTAACTTAATACTTTTACGCATTCATTAATAAAGTTTTAATAAATTTTAAATTTCATAAAATAATAATAGCATTAATTAAAGATTCGATTATTTTTAACTAATCCTTAAAGGAAAAGATTAATCGTTTATTAAACATTATAAATAAATTAACCATATAAAAAACAAATTAATTTTTAAAAGGATAAAACGAATCTTAACGTATTTCTTAATTATTAATTAACGTAACGTTATAAGCGTTTTATCTCACCTTTTAAAAAGTTTATTCATTTTAAATTTATGCTTTAGGATACATATCTTTAATTTAATTAGCAGATTTTTAAATTTTAAACCAATTATATAAGGTTATGAGATATACATAAATAATAACTTCGTCCTAATTAAAGAGTACGGAAAAGTTAATATGTTACTTTAAAACTTTACTAATACGAAAGCGTTACGGTTATATAATATGGCTTATTATAAACAATTCGTATATAACTTAAGATTATTCCGAATATTTTAAAAAAGAATTAATAAAATAACTGAAAAGATTAATAATTATATTCGAAATAAATATTTTTAAGTTATTACTACGTTAATAAATATGTTTAATTAATTCGTTATTAAAAGTATTAACTTATAAACAAAAAAAACCGCTACGTATAAGTAACGGTATTATATGGCACCTACGATTAAGCCATCCAGGCCCCGAAATAATCGCTTAACTATAATCCTATACGAAAGGAATCCGATTAAAAGATTTTATAACAATCGAATGCTAAATATATAATAAAGCAAAGGTTAAAAGATAAATACGTTACGAATTAAGGGAAAAAAAGTTCCGATTAAACTAAAAAATCGCCATCGATTTTACAAACTTCGAAAAAAATCTTAAAAAATATAAATACGTTATATTTACTACCAATAAATATTTAAGCTTTATGTAAATATTTACGTAAAAACTAGAAAGTATGATATATTAATTATAAGGTTTCGATACCCTTTAAAAACCCTAAAAAAACTAAAATAAAATCTTTTTATAAATAATCGAATACGATAACAAAATCTTAAGAGATTATAAATTTCGAAATATACTTTAATCGCTTTGTTAATTATTAGACTTAAACCTTTAATACCGTATATCCAGGCCTAAAACAGGGGTGCAAAGCGCTTAATAAATAAATAAAAATAAAAACAATTACCATACGAAATAACGTTAAGTTACTTACGTTCCTAATCATATGCATCTTTAAAACGGTAATATATTTATTGTTTCGAAACAGGAAAGACTCCCAGGCCAGAATTGAGATCCCAGGAAGGTGACCCCAACGGATAAACCTCGGCTCCACTAAATGGTCTCTGTCGTGTTGACAGAGACTATCCAGAGACTCTTAGAGGACTACATAGAGAGGCTTCAGGGACCTCAAGGAGATAAGAAGGATATATATATGAACCAAGTTTCCTATATAAATAGCACCTACTTAGTTTTGTTCCTTAGCTATTAATTTAAGCTTTTAACTGGAGGTAACTGTACCGTTTTTTAATTAAGGGAAAAGTTTTTAAAATTTTTTAACGAATAAAACCCTTAATAAATTATCCTTCGCCTTATTATTACCTGTAAATTAAGACCTTATATCGGATATTACTTATATTTCCAGGTAGATATATAATAGGTTCGTTATATTTTGATAATTCCTTAATTAATAACCGACGGATAATTCTAAGCTTAATCGAGTATAAACTTTCCTAAACTTAATAAAAACGATATTATAAAGCGACATTAAAAAGATAAATAATATACCTAATTCCCGTTATAAGCCGGTAAGGGATTAATAACCAAATTAAATAATTTACCTTTTATAACTCGTAATAAAGGAAACCTTTTTTCCTTTTAAACCTAGCATTTAACCCCGGTTTTAAAAAACATTATTAAGGTTTAAGGGAATTCGGAGGAAAAGGAAGAACTAAAGGTTCAGGAATTTCAGGGCTTAAAAGGGAAGGAGAGAAAGCTTTTCCCTAAAGAAAAAATGGAGGTCCAGTTACGTAGAATCCAAGTTTTAAAAAAGGATAAAAAAGAAAGACCTTAACCCTTTAAAAAAAGGATGGCTTAACTTACCCGAGGAATAGAAAAAAGAACCCTAGCACCTTTATTATTCGGCCCTAATCGATACCGCGAAATTATTATTCCATCCTTTAGCTATTACGGAATGTTCGAAATTAAGGGTTATAAGCTAATTACCTTAAAGCTTTATGACGGAATTATAAATGTAAAAGGATTTTTCGTTTAAGTTAAAATTTACTTTAAGTTTTATTAAAACTTTTTAACGGAAGATTATTAAAAAATAATGGCCATTTTTCAGCTGCTTGCTGCACGAGTTTTTTTGTAATTCGAATTTATTATGAAAGATTACTTAGAAAACTATTTTAAGGAATCCTTAAATATTACTAGTTATAATTTTAGTAATTACCGATATTTCAAGAACTAAATACGAGCTATATTTAAGGATTTAAATAAAAAAATAATACGCAATAAAATCATTATATTCCTTTTATTAAATTAAGTAAGTTACAAAATATACGACAGAATTTAACCGTTTGGCCGTAATTTCCAATTTACCCGAAAACGCGTTATTTGTTTTTTTTTTTTTTTTACCACGGTTTAAAACCTTAAGTTAAGGATAAGATATATATGGTACCTAAGATAAAATCCTATAAAGAGTATACAAATAAAGTAATTATCGCTAATCGACGTGCTTTTAATTAATACTTTAAAAAAAAGGAATTAATAAACGAAATAACGACAAAAGCTTTAATAACCGAACCATGAAAAATAAGGGTAAGCTTTAAAAAAAAGTAAGTATTATTTCGAAAAAGCTTTAAAGAAATAAGTTTAATATAAAATGTTTTAACTGTAACAAAAAAAGCCATTTTAAAAGCAAATGCCGTTTTTTCGTTAAAAGGAATTCTAAAAAGGAAGGGATTTTTTAAACTTAAAAGAAAGCCAAAGCGGTTAAACAAAAAACCAATAATAAGGCAGAAAAAGAAGAAAATAAAATTAGTTCGATTTCCTTTTAGTCAAAATTTATTATTATTATCATTATTTAAATCTAAAACGATATCCTAAAGTACGAGGATTATCTTATTTGTTAGAACTTTAAGGTTAAAGCTTGCAAGTATTACCCCGGATAAACGGCCTCCAGGATAACCATAAAACTAGGATGCTTTTGCCATCTTGACATATTACGGTATGAAATGCATAACGAAAGTGGTTAGTTTCGACCCGACGTTAATAACCATGAACAGCTATTCCCGGAACTTTACGAACTCCTTAAATGTACGGTATATACCAAATCTCGAAAAAGTTAGCATAAATCGTTACATTTTACCGTTTATTACATCGACGACTATCTTATTTATTTTAAAGCTAAAAAAGATAATAACTTTTAACCCGGATAAAACGAAAAAATACTTACCGAACTAAATAAGGAATATAAATATATAAAGATTTCCCGATAGCTAAAATACCCTAGGTTTTGTTACTTATATCCTAAATTAAAACAAAGCCAAAAAGCTATATCATCAGGATATTTATGTTATTTCCCGATGCTTTATATTTAATACGAACTTCTAAATATGGGAATACCTTTTTCGGAGGTTTATATTTTTAATTATATAATTTAAGAAATATAAGATTAAGGATTAAGCCCGAAAAGAATAATTACTTCCGAATGTAAATATGGCAAAAAAACATAATTTAAATGCAAAAACGATTAATATATTAAGTACGTTATTTAAAAAACGCGCAAATAAAAACTTTTTCAAGTTAAATACTATTATAAGTTAAAAAACGCCAGAGGCTTTCGAAAATAAGGCATTAAAAAGCCCCAACTTACAAAACCTTATATAAAGTAACAAAAGGATTACGTAACCAGATCGAAATTCCACTTTAATACAAAAACAGCATATTTAAAGCCATAATCGACTTAGGAACCGAAAGCAGCTTTATCTTTTCCGTAACGGCAGAAAAACATTAAGTTCCTTAAAGGTACAAGCTAAAGTCTTATAAATTACGCACAGTAAACAAAAGCCTATTTAAGTATAAAAACGGACAAGTTTTGCGAAAAATAAAAAGATTTCCCGTTTGGATCCAAAAATACTAAAAACGAATCTCGTTAGATATTGCCGACATTTCCGGAAATAACATCATCTTGGGAATGCCATAGCTCAGGACCAGCAATTTATATATTAACTGGAAACTTCAAAAACTTTCTTAAAAAAGCAACAAGAAATCACCTAAAAAAGACGAACAAGAAATCTGCTATGTTATCAAAAAAAGTACAAATGCCAGAACAAGCCGGAACGGTACCATCTAAGTACCAGGGATTTAAAAAACTATTTAAAAATAAAAAAGACCACGAGTTACCACCATATAGTTCATAGGATTACCGAATACCTATTAAGGAAGGATATTATCTTAAACTTTACAAAATTTACTACATATATTCTGAAAAATTAAAAGCCTTATAAAAAATCATTTAATTCGATTTAAAAAAAGGTTATATTTAACCCTTTAATTCTCCTACTAAATACCCCGTTCTTATGGTGCCAAAACCTAAAAACAAAAAGCAAAAAATTAATAAAGACGGAAACCTAATCTTTAAAAAAGTTATCGACTACAAACAGCTAAACGATATCACAATTAAAAATGGATATCCTTTAACCCTTATGAACATCTTAAAAGAAAACGTTAGCAAAATTAAATAATTTACTGTACTTAACTTGCGAAACGGTTATTACCGTATCAAAATAGCTAAAGGAAAAGAATAAAAAACGGTATTCAAAACGATACATAGATTTTACGAATACCGAATAATATTTATGGGACTTATTAATATTTCCGCCAGTTTTCAACGCCTAGTTATAATTACTTTACGAAAATATTTGGATAAGTTCGTATTTGTTTACCTCGACGACATTCTCATTTATTCCGAAACTTTAGAAAAGCATAAACGGCATATGGCTTAAGTACTTAAGACCCTAAATAAGGCAAATATCCGAATTAACCCAGTTAAAAGCGTATGGCATATATAAAAGCTAAATTTCTTTAAATATATATTTACCCTCGGCCAAATTTAGATTTAACGTTTTAAAATGAAAATAATTAAGAACTGACCTATTTTTAATAAGGCGACTGTTATTAATATTCGACAAATCTTAGGATTTACGGGTTACGTACGAGGCTTAATTAAAGGATACGAAGATATAGTTAAACCATTAACAAAACTTATTACCAAAAAATACGTTAGTGGAAAGTTTAAGTTTTTAAAAGATGTAAAGAAAGCATTTTAAATTTTAAAAAATGCAATTATTAATAAACCCATAATAAAATTACTAAATATAAACAAAAAAAAGTACTTAAAAACGGACGCCTTAAATTATATATTAAATACCGTTCTGGAATAATTAAAGGATAATAACAAATAGTACTTAATAGCTTACTATTCGAAGATACTTAAAAATGCATAACTTAAATACCCGATTTATAATAAGGAACTGTTAATAATTATTAACGCTTTTAAGGAATGGGAACCCTTTTTTAATGGAATTAAAAAACCCTTTAATATTTATTCCGATTATAAAAACCTTACCCGGTTTATAAAGGCATAAGAATTAAATAAGCGATATAAAATTTGGATAATTTTTTTATTAAGATTTAACTTTAAAATATATTATATTAAGGAAAAAGAAAATATCCAGGCGGATATTTTTAGTTGCAGAGGCGATTATAATCTTAAGGTTCCCGAACGAAGCATATAAATGTTACCGTACAACCAGAATAATATTATACAGTTATATAAAACTTTAAAGAAATTAACTTTTAAACTTTTAACACGATTTCGAGGTTTTTATAACATAAATAAAAAGAAGGAGATTTAATAGCTAAAAGGATAGCTAAAAAGCTAATTGTTATATCATGGAAAAATTTATGTTCTTAAGAATTAATAAGAACAATTCGTAAAGGAATTTTACGAAAACTTATTATATAAATATTAAGAAATCTTTAAAACTACCGGACGATTATAGAAAAAGTACGACTTCCCAGAATTGCGCCGAATAGTTAAGAAGGTTGTTAAGAATTGTAATATCTGTAATATGGCTAAAGCAGCATGCCATAAGCCCTATAGGCTGTTATAACCTACCGACATTCTTAATAAGGTATGGAATATTATAGCTTGGGATTTTATTACCAGCCTTTCTCTATTTAAAGACCTAATTATTAAAGTCGAATACGACGGAATCTAGGTAATTATTAATAAACTTACCAAATATGGATATTTCTTACCTTTTAAAAGAATTATAACGGCAGAATAACTGGCTTATGCATTTATACGACATTATTTCGATAAATATAAAATGTTAGAAAAAATTATTTTTGATCGAAATAAACTTTTTACGTCCATGTTTGGCATTAGTTTTTTTAAATAAATAAGTGCTCAGCTTAAGTTCTTAACAGCTTATTACTTATAAACAGATGGTCAGACGGAATAACTAAATTAGACCTTAAAATAATACCTTAGAAGCTATGGTAATTATTAGCAGGATAACTGGGTAGAACTATTACCGTTAACATAAGTGGCTTATAATACGTTTATTAATGAAAATATGGGCGTTTTCCCTTATATAGTTATGTACGAACATAAGGCAGTAACTTAACGATTAAAGTAATTACTGCATAAAATTCCTATAATCATTATCATAACTTTATGAACCGAAATAATGGTAATAAAGATTAAAGCGATATAATTCCGCCTGTAAACCGAGTTACGTTTTTTTTAGCAAAAGATGGCCCAGTACTATAACAAAAAAAGAATTAAGGGATTAATTTTAGCAAGAGCAGATAAGGTTTACTTGTTACGTTAGAGACAAAACGTAACGTCGAACATTTCACAAATTAAAACCACGAAGCCTAGCGACAAGCTTGATTTTAAAAAACTTGGTCCGTTTAAAATTAACGAAGTTACTTTTAAAATTAATTGTTGATTATTATTACCTAAGATAATGAAAATATACCCTATTTTCCACATTTCCTTGCTTAAACCAATACTTAAGAACGCCCCGTTAAAGATAAGCTTAAAAATCGAAAAAGATAATAATAAATACGAAGTCGAAAAAATACTGAATTCCAAAATGGTTAAAAATAAGATCCAGTACCTAATTAAATAAGAAGGATACTTATATGAAAAAAACATTTAGGAATTACTTAACCACCTAACGAATGCGATAAACCTGGTTAAGATGTTTTACCGGCAGAATCCTAACCGACCGTCTCCAACGCGGCCAAGGTGGCAGGCGATAAAGGTTCCCCGCTTAAATCCAAACCCGCAACGTTTCAGTCGAAAAAGCTGATATCTGAGACCAGTTGCGCTTGCTCTTACCGTAGACGCTTTTTTTCTTTATCTAATCTTTCTTTTTCCTTTAATTCGTTAATAAAACGGAATCCTTACCGAATTATTTTTACCTTACGGTATTAAAGGAAGTCTTGCTGTCGACTGAGCCGGATTAGCCTGGCCGTGGCCTTAAATTATAATTTTTAAAGGTTAAGCAACGTTTCTTTAGCTACCTTTTTTTCTTTATCAATTCGCGCTTTTTCCGATTAAATGTTTTATAATAACTTTAAGGAAACGTTGTTACCCCCATACGATACGTTCATATCGTAACAATATTAGCACCTTTTTTTTCCTTCGATCATTTTATATTTTAATCCCAGGTTTTCGTAACGTTCGTACGGTATAACAAAATAACTAAAATCAATAATGAAAGATGGAAGATCTTTCCTGTTATCGGTAAAAAAACTTAAGACGTTTTCGCGAAAAATTTAACATAATGGCAAATTAATTAAAAACCGCAGAAAGAAAGGATTAACCAGAAAATAAGGGGATTAACCTATTTATCTTTAGGGATAAAGATTTTGTGAAAAGGGGAATAATGTTACGAAACAAAAAAGACTCCCAGGCCAGAATTAAGATCCGAAAAAAGTAACCCCAACGAATAAACCTCGGCCTTATTAAATAGTCACTATCGTATTAACAGAAACCATCCAGAAACTTTTAGGGGACCATACAAAAAGGCTTTAGGGACCTTAAAAAGATAAAAAGGATATATATATGAACCAAGTTTCCTATGTAAATAGCACCTACTTGGTTTCGCTCCTTAGCTATTAATTTAAGTTCTTAACTGGAGGTAACTGCACCGTTCTCTAATTAAGGGAAGAGTCTTTAAATCTCTTTAACGAACAAGACTCTTAGTGAATTATCCCTCGCCCTATTGTTACCTGTAAATCAAGACCCCATTTCGGATACTGCTCATACTTCCAGGTGGATGTATGACAGGTTCGTTACATTTATATAACCGTACCCTTAAATACGTTCTTTTTTAGCAAACCTTATATAAGGTTTATTATATTTACTTAACTTATAAAAACGGCGTTATAATGCTTAATAAAAAGCCTTAACAGGCTTACCTTCCAGCTTATAACTATATAACTTACGTTATAACAAGTAGCGTTATAAAAAAAGAATAAAAACTTTAAAAATTAAATCCTAAAATATGTATTAACTTTTTAATCAGTTATTTATTTACGAATATCTATTAAACTTGGAATCTATTAATTAATAAGGTTATTACTATCCGAAACGTTTAATATAACGAAATGGTTACCTTTTTTAATAATATTAAAAACTTTAAAGATAACTTATTTTACGTTATTAAAAACAAAGTATGGAATTTACTTCGATAAATATGTATACTTAATTAAACTAATAATTACTTAATATATATATAAGAAAAAGATAAAAACTTAAATAAAATAATTTAATTACCCGCTGGACAAAAAAGAGTAATTTTAAAATAATACAAACGTTTAAACAAAAGGTACGAGATAAAAAAGAAACTTACTCATAAAGATTAATTATCTTTATATAACCGTTATATTTAAACTATTACCGTTTCCTGGTTTATTATTTCTATTAACGTTTACTTTAAAAGTTATTATAATTATTACGCCGGCAGAAGTTATAAAAATTATCTTAGATATTTATTACGTTATTTAACTTAACATAACGGTAAAAAACGAAAGTTCCTTACGGGTTACAAACGTAAGCTTCCCGTATATTCCGTATTATAAAAATATTATTAAAAATAATTAAAGAGTATAAAAAACCACGTTTAACGTAAAACCATTAAATCTTTTTTATAAAAATATTAATAATCGGCCGGTACGCTACGAAAATTTAAGGCGAATAAAAACCTGAAATACGCACTACCTTGATCGGAAAGGTTTTAATATTAATATAAAGATATTACTTAAATCGTTGAACCGGATGCAGAGGCGAAACCTACCGTTAACGCCGCGAAACTATAAAAAGCTAAGTATATATCCGTTAAGGAAAATGTTTCGTAAAGCCGAAAAGGTTTACTTATAAAATTATAAGCAAACAAAGTTTTAGAAAATTATGAATTCGTTTTTTATTAAAAAGTTTTAAATCTTAATATATATATATAAATATACGTTTATAAATTCGATCGATATAATTAGCTTCAGAAATATAAGGCCCGTTTCGTTATACGAAACGATTAATAACTTAAAAACGTTATTAAAAATACATACGCATTTACGTTAATAAAAAGGTTATTTCGAACTTTAATCGGGATTACAGTTAAATTTAATTTAAAACTTAAGTAATATAACGTTATAAATACCTTCGTTAAGGTAAACCTACCTTATAAAATACACATAAAAACGCTTTTAAAATATTTATAACATAACGAAATATTTTTATTTAAAAAGGTATTATAT
Source organism: Monosporascus ibericus (assembly GCA_004154915.1). Classification (NCBI taxonomy): domain Eukaryota; kingdom Fungi; phylum Ascomycota; class Sordariomycetes; order Xylariales; genus Monosporascus; species Monosporascus ibericus. The sequence continues at coordinate 24,058 of QJNU01000639.1, forward strand.
AAATTAAAAGATTCGCCTTTATTTTAATAAAAGGATTTTATTAACACGTTTAAAAATTTAAAATTTAATTTCGTTTTTTATAAACCTTATTATTTTTTTCGTTAAACAATATTTTTATTTTTTATATTAACGATATAATCGTTACGTATAATAAAAGGATTTTAATACTTTATTAATTAATTAATTTAATAAATATAAAAACGGTATACCTTTATAAATACTAAAAACCGATGATAATTCTTTATAATTAAAACAATTATTAATAAATTAAATTCAAAATGAATTATTTTAATTCAATTTTATAAATAAATTAATTAACTTAATTCCTAAAAAAGATTTAAATAGTTTTTTAAGAACGTTAATAATTAATATCGAATTATTGCTAAATATTAATTTAACTTATTTAAAGTTAATTAATACGTATTAAAAGAGTTTATTTTATTTTATACGTTATTATTCATATACGACCAGATATATCTTTTATAATACCCTAATTCGTACGATTTAACTTAAACCTTAGTAACGTATATTATAAAGTAATTAATTATATTGTATCATCTTTAATTAATACTATAATGTTAACGTTATAATTCGGTAACGAATATTCGATAAATATTTAAAATACCGCCTTTTTTACGGCTAATTTAATTAATTAAAAAATTCCTAAATTTACGTTTTAAAATTATTCGAAAATGTAATAAAATGGTAAGCGAATAAAAACAATATAATAATTACTTTTATAATCGAGACGGAATTATTATCCATTACGCAAATTATAAAAAACAACCTTATTTATTTTTTTAATTAAGAAATTAAAAGTTAATGTATATATAAAACCGTTAAATATATAATATAATAATTATTAAACGATACGGTTTATTAATACCAACGTTGCCTTATCAAAAATAAAGTTACGGTACGTAAATATATATAATTAATAATTATAAAACGTAATAAAGAACTTAATTAAAATAAATTATATATTTACGGATAATATATTAATTAATAAATTATTTAAATTTTATTACCGAAACCTTTAAGTATTTTAAAAAGTACTTAAAATTAATAAATATTATAAAAGCTTTAAATTAACAAAGAAAGGCTTTAAAAGATTAAAATTTGGTTAATTAAAAGGATTTAATCACCGGAGGAAAAGTAAAATGGACAACTATGGCTTTAGGAAGTAATAAAATGTGACGATTAACGCCGTAAATGTTTTAAGGCGTTAAGGGGGTATGTCGGCTAGCTGGGGGGTGCTTAGCGTACCTCATATACGGAAAGGTCACCTACTGATCGGCCTATATGTATTCCGGATCTAAGTTACTTAAAGTTATATAAGTGCAACAGCACCTGCAACTAACTTAATACAACAACACAATTGATGTCCCCTATATCTGACAGAAACTGTACGTCTGATTACGAAGCTGAAGTACGTTGATATCTACAACCATTAACTTCGCGAAGCCTTCGCTGCGAAAAAGATCAATATCGTATAGACGCCCACTACCGCAATGGTTGCGGATGGCTTTACGAAGCCGCTTGGACGCCAAAAGCATCAGGAATTCGTTGGGTTACTAAACCTTTAGAACGTTGTTTTAAAGCTCGAAAAAGCTTGAAAAAAGTTTCGCTATAGCAGTATTATTACGCTGCAACAACAGGAGCTATTATTCCCGTTTCCTCTATTATTGTCAGATAAGTAGCGCAATAAGTGCGCACTTATTAATACAGTCTTTTGGTGCAGTGGCTACGCAACAATTATTTCCTTCCGTCGTACCTACTTTAGTACCAAGACCTAGCTTTCCAACAAAGCTTCTGTAGTTTATCAGTATATTATTAGGTTTGTAACACCTGGAAAATTCTTTCCTTTACTTTAACCACCACTGTCTTTCCTTCTCGGGTAATATCCAGATTCGTAAAAAGTTTAGCTGTTAGTTCCTAACAGCTGGGGGGGTATGTCAAACCCAGCTGAAGGTAATTAAACAGCTGGGCCTTGGCTTGGTTTGATCAGCTCCTAAAAGGAGCTTACTTTATGCGTTCTGATACAGTTTTCTCTCAGCCGCAACTGTTTTTCTATATATTTAAGGGGGTATCTCTACCTTCAGTTGCTAGAAAGGACCTCTTAGAGGTCAACCTGATAATAGCTTCTTCTTCAGCCATATATGCTTCAGTGTGTGATGTCAGGGTCTCATAGTTGGTAGAGATGAAACGCTGCAGCTTCGGTAATTCCTAGTATGATTTGAACGGTTCGTGGGGCACGATGACGGGGCTGGTCCGGAGAAGTATATGCGGGGGAAGAAAAGCTGCAGTAAATCCAAGCTCACCTTGACGGACATGCAGGGGCGCAAAGGCCTCATGTAAATACTCATTTGTCAGAGACCTTGACACAGTCTTTGTCCATATACAGGAAAATCAACAACCCCATAGAAATCAAACACGAAGCCGCTTGAAGTCGCAAGAGCAGCAATTAGTCAGCTACAATCACCATATCTACATATATCGCGTACCTGCTCTTGGTTCTTTACGGTACGACACATTAAAGACTAAGTAAACTTATGAGCAGAATGCTTGTGTGTATTGAAAACCTTGCACATACGTGGCCATAAATACACCTTGTAGGACCAAGTGTTTACCATGGCACCACGCCATATCCGCAACCAAGTCTGATACACGCTACTCGAGAATACCTTTGACCTCTCTCCTGCAGATGATCGGTTTCCACCACGCGTTAGGGAGCATGCGCCGATGGTATTGCTTTGGGGAAGGTAGAGACCGATCGCTACTAGGCCGACATAATCTAGTCGTCGCACTACAACCGAAATCAGTCAGAATACAGTACGTCAACAGCGGAATCCGGCGAGACAAGAAATAGTGGGGGTTAAATATTACCTGACAGACTTCTCCACCCTGGTCAAAAAACTGGTTAGTAATCATACAATTTCCTTTCAGAATTGTTACTTACGGGGCAAGACCCATAGGAAGCATCGCCGCAGCCGCCAGGAGTGACACAGCAGTCAACCGTCCTGTTTGTGCAGTACGGGTGCGAGTCCTCGTAAGCAATAATTTCTCGGTCCTGGCAAACCCTAGCTTCCGAGAGCCCGAAGAAGCCAAGAAGGCCGACAACAAATACAAGGTCGAATTGCATTTTGCGGAGTAAAGTCTTTGTTGAGCAGAAGTTGGATGAGTGAGAATAGCGATGGACTTGTTGCGGGAGTATGAGCAAAAGAACTGCCTTGTTAGCAGTGAGCATGTATATATATTTCTAACCTTTGCACACCGACTTCCGAACATGCCGAAGAAATCTCGTATCTTAAGAAGACCCTGTCAACTACTGAATTAGATATGAAGGGATGATAATACGAACCGCAATAGTCACGCCATTCACCCTATCTGCTTAGGCGTCGATTCTACTCTCTTTGACGTGGGTCTTAGTCAATAAACGCCCCGCCGGAATCGATCGTATCCCAAACTGATGTTGCCCGTAATCTTGAAAAAAAAAATGGGGGGGGGTGGGGGGTGTTGAAGAAAATCCAAACAGAAATTGCCGCCGATTAGCAATAATAAGCAGAGAGGTAGGTCAATTAACCACTGACCGTCTTCGAAACTACCAGTGTCTTTCTGGGGTAACGGCCCACGGGGAAGTGGGGGCCACTAAAACGTCCAGGACTGAGGCTCAGTAGACATTATAGGGCCTACTGTAAAGTTAATCCCTCAAGAGAGGATTAGAGTAGAGACTGAGGATTACTGAACATACAGGGTCAATAGAGCGGTGAGTCCTTGCGGTGGGCTCATCAGGCCGGATGTTGCGGATTGCTGTCCAAAGTTCGGCATGTTAACCCACTTCTCACAATTTCATTCATCAGCTCTCGATGAGGGCCTTGGGATCGTATCAAATTTAGAGAGAATACTTACTGGCAGCGTTTGGACTCATTTCGCTCTTCACTATTTATGGAAGGCCAAAGGCTTACTGCATTGCATTTCATAAAGTTTCGATTGCCGCCGGCGTGATTGGGAAGGTTCACCAATTGGAATGGCAAATGGAAGACATGATGTTGACGGGGAGGGAGCACTTGGAGTCCCTTCGTCTTCCGCGGCGCGCCAGGGTGGATGGCCTGTCATCATCCTTCTCCCGAAAGTTCCGCGGTAACCCTTGGTCATTATTCAATTTGCACACCGAGACATCAAGTCCTCCAGTGAACACAGTAAGGCGGTGACCATGCTGAATTCTCGAGTGTTGTTTCTTAGCTGGGTCCTTTTCCAATCATGCTCTTGAGGAAGAAGCTCTTGATGGCTTTGATGCGGGCACTGCCCTCAGGTTCCATCGCCAATTCTCCGCATCGGGGCGCAATCGACGGCTTTCTTTAAGCGCTCCAAGTCCTCGAGCCGATCATGTTCTGGTAGAATGTTGGAAGGTGAGGCATTGCCTCCAACAGCATCCGGATCCACTCGGCAAATCGTTCAAAGCCTCTTGTGGCACTTCTCTCCCGGGGCAAGAACACGATGAACCCCAAACTCCTGCTAAAGTTGCGTGGAGATCCAAAGTCCGGTCTCGGCCGACCTACGGCGCATTGTTATATTATGACGGGATGTTATCGGGTCTTAAGCACAGTGGCCTCAATATACGACCTACTTTCGAACTGACGCCTCCCCGCTTCGTCCCCCGGTCCACGACCGAACCGTCTCAGCCCCGTGATCCAACCCAAGCATTTCATGTGCGTCGGCTCTCGTGTTGGACCTTGCATTTCCCCGGCAACTTTCCCTGCCGGGCTCCCGTTTAGCAGCAGGGAGGATATCGACTGGTGGTTCAGCCTACACATGACACGAATGCCCAGACTAAACCAGCCTGGCTTCCGCAGGACCTTCCAACTTCTTTTTTAGTAAAGTTCGTTATACGATGTCCGCATCCCGCCACCAGCACCCGGCAGATCCGGCGGTTGAGTCAAGCGCGTCGAGACCATATATTCCGTGCTAATTCTTGGCGCCAAAGCCTCAGTACAATCTGGATGGCGGAGTGAGACCAATCCTGTGCCAGGGGTAGACATTCCTACTTTGAGTGCTCGCTGGCTCCTTGGAGGAGAAAAACATTACGGCGTTTGAGCGGCAGAGGACAAGAAGGAGAGAACCCATCACGACGGTGCTGTGCTCTGGTTGTCTAGACATCTGGTATGGCCCACGATGTTATAACATGCGCCCCTCTTGTCCACGTTTCAGGTCCTGAAGGGAATGTGGTAATACCGTGCTTACAAGTTTTGTAATACCACGCCAATCCCGACCAATATTTGGCGCTGCTGCTTTAGATTCGCTTCCAGCTCAGCCCCTAAGCTAACGATTCACCAAATGAGGCGGATCCGACAGGCGCAACGACAGACGTGAATCTGCGGCGTCCGGTCGGAGGTCGGTCCCACAGGCCGCGGACTCCGCGGTAGTGGCGGCCGTGGCTAGTCGAACTTAGGAACTTTCAAAGAGACGTGCCTGACGTAATCCGTCTTTTGATTGGCTATCTGCGCGCCAGCGGAAAGCTGAGGGAGCAATAACACATTCTCTCTCAGTGCACATTCCAAAAGCGGAGAATTACTATCGCAAATATACACCTTCCAGCGCAACCATTCGTGCATGGGGAGCTCATTGGGAGACGGACGGCATTGCCAATGTAATTGACCACCTGTTGCGAGACCTGGCGCGAATGGAACCTTTGTTACGTTAGATATGTGATAAAAGTCTTGTTTTTGGCCACGTTACGACCAGTACTCCCATTCTGAGGTCGATGCAATGTCCTCTCCGTCCATGCCTGAGTTACAGTTAGCATTAAACCACATTTCGATACTTGTAATTGGTCAACTCGTCCCACATTCGTCCGAAACCCTTGGAGTTGGCATTTTTCGGCACTCTTGGATTCGGCAGCGTTCAGCGAAATTCGCATTTTGGCCGCGGCTAGTTGAGGTGTCAAGCCTGATCGGGGGTTGTTTTATCTTTTAATTCCCGGCCTGCATGCAGTTGGCGGTGGCTGTGATGCGCCACAAGCCGAGATCCCTGAATCCTGGATTACTAGATTGCCGTACGCTGCTGCTATCTTTGGAAGGAACTAAGACGCTTCTAGTAAGACGTCCCCCCTTATGCGAGATCTGCCGTAGATAGATCTGCAAAGGCCCCATTGCAACCCAATGGACCCGAACTCTCGGAGCATCGGTGGTTCCTGAGCCTCAACGGTTACGCACGCACGTTTCTTTGCTGTTGGGATTCTCGTGTCCCTGCCCCCGAAGTCCGATAACCGCATAAGCCACACTTCGCACTGCTGCGGCGGCCAGAATCCTTCACCAGAGGACTCATCAAACTCAAGGTGTAAGCACCGTAAAGGTTCTTCACAGGGAAGAAGTGACGTTTCATAGACATGTTTCGTAGCCTGTTGGAGCCTACGCCGGACGGGTACGGGACAATGTTGTGTATACTTAAAGCAAACCCCACGGAATGCTCGATCCAAAAATGACTGCCTCATCGCACTATTCTTCATCGAGGTCGTTAGCAACAAGCTACTAGCTGAGCAGTACAGCCTTTGTTTATCTCTACATAACTAGCTAGGGCCTTTTCCGCAACTCGCACCTATACCCAATCCAGCGAAAAGGAAACACGGGGAAATCATCGTTGCTAAGATGGCCGAACAACAACCTACCGGAGACGACTTTGACTCCGGCTTCGAATTCTACCACTACGATCCTTCTCTGCCAGCGGCCCTCATCTTCGTCGTGATCTTCGCCGTGAGCTCCGCGATCCACGGGTACCAGCTCGTGAAGCACAGGACGTGGTACTTCATACCGTTCTTCCTCGGCGGCATCTGCGAGGCACTAGGGTACGGGGGGCGCATCATCTCGAGCACGGAGACGCCGTTATGGACCATGGGGCCCTACGTCCTGCAGACGATCCTGATCTTGATCGCGGCCGCCATGTTCGCCGCGTCCATCTACATGGTGCTGGGCCGGCTGGTACGGCTGCTGGAGGCCGAGCACCTCGCCTTCATCCCCGTGCGCTGGACGTCGAAGATCTTCGTCACGGCCGACGTCATCTCCATCCTGATGCAGGGCGCGGGGGGCGCCATGCTCGCCATCGCCGAAACCCCGGATGCGTTCAAGACGGGCGAGAACATCATCATCGGCGGGCTGTTCGTGCAGCTCGCCGGCTTCGGCGTCTTCATCGCCGTCGCCGGCGTCTTCTACGCGCGCATAACCAAGAATCCTACGCGCGCCGCCGACACCGTCGACGTCCCCTGGCGCAGCTTTTTGTGGGTTATGTTCGGGAGCACGGCATTGATCCTGTTCCGATCCCTGTTCCGCCTCATCGAGTACCTGCAGGGAAACGACGGCTACCTGATGAGCAGAGAGGTCTTCCTGTACATCTTCGACGCCATCCTGATGATGATCGTCATGGTCCTGTACAACTTCTACCACCCCAGCCGGATCATCGCCTCCTCCAAAGGGACGAAGAAGGACGCCTTCCAGTCGGTATACTCATCCGAAGTGGAACTGCAAACAGTCTAATATCTTCCTGCACAACTCTTCCGCATTTCATCCAACCAACTAAATAAGACGAGGACGACGAGATACATGAGGGGCGTTGGGGTAGAAATGGATCTTTATCGGGTTTCGTAGATTGTTAGAATGCGCTGTCCATCTTACTACGCTGGCATCTAACTTAGCATAGCATCATTTGTACTTTATCAGTTGACTACTTGTCTGTATACCAATTCATATCACTTACCTGCAACAATACTATCCTCCTGCAGTGGACTATCGTCTCGTGTCTCATACGGATGCTGAACAGTCTGTCTTACCTCTGTACGCGTAACAGGACCTAGCATCATTGGCTACGGCCAGATAAGATATCGGTAAGGGCCGCTGAAGACGCACTGCGTAAGATGGAGCCTGGAATTTAGCCAACCGGCTATAAAGTCCTACTCATTCTCAACCGGTCATATCCAACCACGACCTCCATAAGCGTCTGGGCTCCCAACGCACTGCTCCCTGTTAGCCAGTAATATATATATATATATATTTCCAATATGGACGGCGCCGAGAAACCTACCAGTCCTCCGGCGAACAATACTCTTCCGGGTGATGGCTGACCCCATCTTTGCAGGGGACGAAGATCATGGCCGTCGGGCAGCGCTTACTCGTGTACACGCTATCGTGCCCTGCTCCGCTTGTCAACTGGAGCCATCCATCAGGTCCGACCAGGGCATTCGCCGCGTCCTCTACGACCTGGATGCAGTCCTTGTCGAACTTGACCGCCCCGGAGTCCGTGTCGAGGGCCCAGCTGAACTCCACACCCTTCCCATCCTCCTTCGCGATCTTCTCGAAGGAGTTCAGACACTGCTCCTGCACCTGAGCGACTACTTCGTCGTCCGGATGCCGGATATCTAGGGTAAAGCCAGCGGACGAGGCTATGGTGTTCGTCGAAGAGCTCGCCGGTATTTTGATGATCCCCGTGGATGCCAACGCGCCGAGATTCTTGGCGATGGCGTTCGAAGACGCGATCATCTTCGCGGCAGCGAGCAGGGGGTCATTCCGCGACCGCAACGGTGTGGTCCCGGTGTGCGCGTCGCGCCCGACGACGGTGAACGTCAGCCACCTGTACGCCTGCGCCCCCTGAACAGCCCCTATCCTCTTCCCCGATTCCTCCAGAATGGGGCCCTGTTCGATATGCAGCTCGAAATGGGCACCTAGGGGGTGTCCAGTTGGCGCGTTGCTGGAACAGGAAAGATTCCCGACGAATCCGTATTTCTTCAGCTCCGATATCACGGTCGCCGACGGATCGAATATATCTACCAGACGCCACGCCTTCTCGGCGGGAATTTCTCCGGCCCACACCCCAGAGCCCATCATGGACTTGGGAAACCTGGCGCCTTCCTCACTAACAACTATAAGACTCCTGAGTAGGTGTGCGAAGGGACAAAGCTAGTACTCACTTCGTCCAATTGACAATTCCGACGTCAAAACCCGTCCGAAACCCGTTCTCTTTCAGCGTGCGTAGAACCTCGATGGCGGCGACGACGCCGAGGATCCCGTCGTACCTCCCACCGCGCGGCTGCGTGTCCAGGTGGCTGCCCATGGCCGTCATCGGAGCGGGCGACCCCAGAGAGCCGGCCCGCTTGGCGAACATGTTTCCCATTTGATCGACAATGAGGTTGCAGTCGAGCTCTCGAACCTCGTTCGCGAACCACCGCCTCACCAGGGCATCATCCTCAGACAGCGCTAGGCGCTTCATGCCCGTCTCGGTCGAGCCGCTGAGGTTCATCAGCGCGCACGAATTTTGACGAAACTCGCCTCTGAAAGCCAGAGAGAGCCCAGGGGTGTGGGACCTACCTACCGTACCTATGGGCCGCACCCCATTGGCACGTGTGGTGGAGGGTCTCCGCGAGCCTGTCGGAGTTAATCTTCAAACCCGATAAGGCCCCGGCTGCCGAGGATATATATCGTGCATGCCGAGGAGTCGAGAACTGCGACTTTAGACCAGCGAGCATGTCTACGTCTAATCTAAATTAAGCGACAATTAAGAGTATAGTCTTGTAAACACACAATACTAAGGTCAAGAACCTGAGGAGAATGATTTAAGAGGCACTGTAGCGACGTTGTAGCAGTCGATTAGCGGCCAGCGAGGGGCGGGAAGAGGCGGGGTACTGTTCTGTTCATACCAGGTAGATACAACCTTCCGATTGTCCCCTTAGCACTCCGCTTAATGATTAGCAAAGCTTCGATGCTAAATATCAAAATATACGACATCTAACGAAGCTTTGCTAAGCTGAAACTACGTTATGAAATCCCTTAGGTGTGGTTTAAATGATGTCGAATTTCCATTTGTCGGATTTTTTGCTTACGCATCCTTGGCTGTGGCTTACGCATTTCGAGCGAGACGAGCAGCCCCATCGCAGGCTTCCCCGGAGGGCCGGCGGGGGCAATTACAGGGGTGCGATATGTATATGTATATATAACGATATATTGCGGAGTAATTTCAACTTATAACGTCAAAGCAGCCTGAGGAACGAAGCCTTGCTTATGGCCGCGAGGAGCGAATTGTAGGAGTATTTAGATAATGGTGGTCTTTACCATGGTAGGTAAACCAAACTAACCCCTCCTATGTAGTCTCGCCTTGCTTCGACCACTTACTCAGTAAACTCAGATTTCAGCCCATCCAGACGTACCTTCGTCAGTGCGGCAGCGAGCCTGCACATCTGCTCTGGCTCTCGGGATACCGCGTCCCACAGCTGCTGTACGTCGCTCCCGATGCCGATCGCCTCGGCCGTCTTCGCGCTCCGCGGATCCAGGAAGGGCGCAAGACAAGGCCACACGTGCTGCGCGGTGTCGAAGAAGATGTCGATACCGACGTCTCCCAGGCCCTTGATCCTCTTGAGCTCCGCGCGGATCTTGGTCCTGTCTTCCCCGGCCGTTTTGAGGATGGAGTTGAGATCTCCCTCTGTAACGATATTAACGTAAGAATGCCCTGAAGTCTGAACAGCGTCTGTTGCATATACCGTATTTGTCCTCGATCAATTCCGCCAGCTCACCCATCATCGTTGCAGTCTTCTCTCTGTCGAAACCCATCAGGTCACGCCCGGTAAGACAAGACAGAGGGACTTCCTGAGCTCACCTGTAGTGCGTGTATCCCCCTTCCGTCAACACCTCCGTCCGCTCCTCCCACGTGCTCTTCTTCAAGACGTCGAGTTTGTGATACCCCGCCTTGATCACCGTCGCGACCGTCTTCGCAGCAAGCGCATGCGAGATCCTCGTGGACGACAACATGGCATTAAGAAGCAATGCGAGGACGGTATCCGGTGTCGGCTTCCCTGGTTCGGCCAACTCCGTGGCGCTGAGAGGAAGTCCGCCGTATTTTGCGATCAGCTGTCGGAGTTTCGATTGCGGTACCTTTGATGCGCTCTCGGAAGTGTTGTCAGGGACATCTCCTGCGTAGACATGTTCCTCTTTGTTATCAGAAGCTTTTGTCTTCTTCTGATCACTCGCCAGCGTATCTGTGTCTTTACTATGTGCTGTCTTGCTATGCGATCGCTTGTCGCCTGTTTTTGTTGGTGGGTCCTTCTGCCGGGCAGCAGCTTGGGATTTATCGCCTGAACGCGTCGTTACCATGATTGACGCACCCCTTCCTAGAATATTTGATGCGAGACACTTTGCGTTATTGGTAGGTAAGTGTAGTTACAGAGGCAACACGCGAGTTTTGCGAATGTCTCAATCTATCGACAGGCAAGAACTGGGGCATCAGAATAGTGTAAACTTGGCACTGCAGCATCATGATTACGTCATTCCCTATCTCAACCTGGATCATGGCCTCCATCTAACTAGCAGTTGTAAGTTTTCCTCGACTAGACAACCAAACTGATCCTCACAAGCAGGAAAGCTGGAAGAAGCTGGATGGATATGCGTCGTGTCCGTCCATGACGATGGCTCGGGACACAATATACACCCGAAGTAATCGTCCCCATGGCGCTTAACAGGCTGCAGTGGCAGCTTGCCAGGAGGGATTTATTCACGGTTTTGAACTGCGCTTTCCGATGACTAGAAGCACTCGTCGATGCGGGCGTCTCTGGAGAGTTCGGAATGGCGCATGATTCGGTTTAGTATCGCGGCACGGTCAAATTTCATACAGGGGTGGTTGTTGGATACGGGGCGCACCGGTTCGACTATAGCATCGCCCTCACAATGGAACGCTCCGTTGAGCTCGGTGGATACACCAGTAGGGGGACAGGGTCAGATGTCGGTGCTTCGTACTCCATGGACGAGAAGACATCGGGCTCGACATTGAAGCGGGCGAGTGCATCCGTGTGGCCATTGAGAAGAACGGTTATCCTTAGGTTGGAATAACATTGTGATGCCCTGCTTGCAATTGGAATACCTGTGTACGCTCTTCTTCCTTTCTCCGCTGCTTCCTTGACTTTATTCTTCATGATGCCTTCTAAATTTAGGTAGTCGTCGGCTCCGTCGTCTGTATAGTAACGACGGGCTTCAAATCTATTACAAATCCATTTACTAGTCAGGCCACCGAATGAATGCGAGCAGCAGGGGAACAGCTGGACCTGGGGATCTTCCCGAAATCAAGCACTTTTTTGATGGAACCGCTGATCAAGACGACCGGCTTCCATATAAGGGGAAGTGAATCACCAAAGACCTACCACCACCAAATCATCCACTGGGTAAGTCTTCTCACATGGCAACAACCAGCATACTCCACATGCATGAAAACGCAGTTTCCCTTTTCAACTATTCTACACAACCGGGGTAGAATCCAAAGGACCAAATGAAGGCGCCTCCCACGGTACGATGAAAGATACGTCGCTGCCGCCCAGCACTTATTCGAATATTAAGTCGAAACTGTTCGTTTCCCATCTCTACCGCACACTTCAAAGTGTTTAGAGTCGGGAAGGGTCGAACCCAACTGCCGAAGGGCGCGCCCCTAATATGCGAGGTCTTTTTGTTATTCTCATGTACAAGCCTTATTTAGGAGGTGGCGGAGGGTGGGGCTTCGGCTTGGGTTGAGGCTGGGGCTTGGGACGGGGACGAGGCCATGGTAGCGGATTCGGCATCTTGACGACTGCTCGATGAATCCGGCTGGGATTATAGAGTATACGTTGTTTCTGTCTATGTTTTCAGGGCGTTTGCTGATATACCATGAAGTATGTACGTAGTAGAGGCTGGCAGGTGCTATGTTGAAGGTGGGAAGAGGAGGAAACAAGCAGGACAAACTGGACTTCTTATAGGTTTCTGCGCACAAAGGCATTGCATGGTCAGCAGTTACAATTGATAACGACGGCTCAGTCATCTATCGTCGGGTGAGCATGTAATGGTTGGCTCGTATGGGTCATGTTCGCTCTATCTCCTATGATTACTCTTTTGTATCGCTTAATTATGTTGAGATAACGTTCCGCTGCGCAGGCCTGATTCAACGCAAAAGGCAACTCGGTATCGGGTATCTCAACTGCTATGAATAGTGCCAGCGCTATCCACTTAGGATATTGCAGCGTAGTGATCGATATATGCGCCCGCATCGCTTGCCAGCAACATGTCAACCACCCTCACGTTCACTGACCCTTCCCTGTCTGGAGCAGCCATGAATTAGAGATGACTTTGAAGACCATAGGTGCGTCCATCTGCTTGAAAACCAGCCCCTACCTGTTGTGCCCCAACATCCCCTCTCCCCTCGGCTTTTGCCAGTAGGTCCTCGATATCGGTCACGAAAGAGGAAAGCTTGACGTCTTTCCCAACGACAGGAACGTGGTCCATCTTCAGCTTCTTGCAGAAATTCGAAACCCGGGTCGGCTTCATCCACTTCTGCCGATCGATGTCATATATGTCGAAGACGTAGAAGTGGTGCTCGCCTGGCGCAAAGCCCATGCTGTTCGTGTAAATTGACGAGCCGCAGAGCTCTCCCTGGATCGCGACGTTCCCTACTTCGGTGCTGAGGGTTACGATCTTGTCTAATATGCCTTGGTGCCTAGCGGTGATCCAGTGCCAGGAGTTGTCATCGTCCACCAGGTCCTCCCGCCGGGCGGAGATACCAACTCGCTTGGGGCCGTCCTGCTCAAGATGGGCTGGTAGAGCAGGCAATGCGTTGTACCACTGAGATTCTTTATCGATGCAGTAGACGCTCATCGGGATTCCGTCGAGTTTCTCGGTGATCTGAAATCGGCTTTCACCGTGATCCTCGAACAAGTCGGGTATGTTTTGGACTCGCGAACATCCGGGCTGGGGAAAGAATACTGGTGCTGGGCCAAGAACAGATTCAGGATTGGTTTGCGGCATTTCCCACTTCTTGGCGCCCAGCTCCTTCTCGAAAGACATGGTCATCAGTGTCCTGGTGGCTTCATCCTCGGGATATTCATTCTTGAGAGCGTCGAAAACGCTAGTGATCTCAGAGAAAGTTTCTAATGGGAAGACGAGGCCCTGAGAAATATGTCTTCCGCTCATTATTGTGCGTACGAGATATCGTTTCTCATCATCCATGGTGTCGTCGCTGCTGCAGCAGTGTTCCCAGAAGTAGGTGTTGTTAGGAAGGAAGCTGTCGATTTCAAAGTATACAACGAGCTGTCCCTCTTGAAAGCCCTCCTGAGATTTTACCACGACTTTCCATCCATCAATGGCGATATGACTGGGCGCTCTGCTGATCGGCTCGAGTTTTGAGATGTGGCGAACTGTCACAAGATTACGGCGGCTCTCCATCATGCTCTTTCATCAGTGGTAAACTCGCGACGGATTTGAGGATAGTTTGGTTTCCCAGCGACGTGAAGGTTAAGCCACGGGTCGCTGGAAATGTCAGCTATGCCACAAAACGTCTTGAACGCAATCAGCATATAAAAGCCATGGATCTCAGAGGGGTTGATGTTTGCTCGAGGATGTTGAAGAAGTTACCCCCAGTTTCCCGAACCGAAAAGCGAAGGAGGAAGGCAATGGGTGCTTTGACCGCAGATTCGGAATCATTCCTAAGGTAGGGAGAAGCGAAGGAACGACCTGGGTTATTGGTTGCTGTAGTAGCAGCAACAACGATTGACAGAATACATCTTTCTAACTACCTAAAGACCCGGCTAGCTGGCTTGATATGAAGTATTATACGGGATACCTATATGGTATATTGCTAGGTTTATGAAAAGAGTATGACGTCCACCTTTATGCTTAGACTTTTGTTCGATTACCAGTCTCTGTAATTATAATAAACATACGTGATTACTATCTTGCACATACGGGCACAGGCAAAACTGATGCCTAGGTTCCACGACATAGTATATCAGAACCTAACTCCCGAACTGCAACATCTTGGAATCTAACAGCCTTGTACAAGTGCGGGCTTGTTGGGGCAATCAGAAAAATACACCTAGCCGTAACCCCATTTTACGGAACAGAGTGAGAAACTAAGGATTTCTCAGAATTATAAATCAACAAGCCGACTGCCGATTATGATGTACATGGAGCTGTCTCCATATGTTGGTCTCGTAGTACATCGACTTCTCTAACGAGAGTTTTCGCTATCCTATATATTTCGTTCGTCACGACAGCATGTGAATATAGATATAGTAATGGAATACCCCTTTACAATTTTTCCCGCCTAAAATGTTTGGTTTAAGGGGGGGGTGGGGAACCGGGGCGGGGAAGAAATGGTTCCAGATACATTGCGCAGAATGCTGGTTCATACAGCGTGCAGGGTGGACGAAGAAATCAGGGGCCCACCTACTTTTCCTTAATATAATGAAGCGGCTTTCACAAGTTAGGCCGGAAGAGGTAGAGAGACAGGATGGTTGCGGCGGTGTGGCAGGAGCAGCGAGTCGAAATTTCCCCAGCACCACGCCTATGGTTAAATCAGGTCCTCTGTCTCCTTAGGAATTTCCCTCTTTTTTCTCTGGACCTAAAACCCATTTTATGCTGTGTCCAAATTTCAGTTCTATGGGAATTATATTCAGGACATCAGTTACTTAGACGGATCGTGCTCTCGATGATGAACAGCCCCCCTTTTTCTATGAAATTCATGTATGTGACATGCCGACATGATAGGACAGTCACCCATCCATCATTCGTCTGCAACCTTGTGTAGACCCTCCTCGAAATCCACCTTCTTTCAAGCGTAGTCAGTGATGTGCCGCTAGTTTCAGTTCAGAGAGAAAAAGAAAGGTTTCAAGGGACGACCCATATCAGCACGTCTCCCGCTAATGTCGTGCAAGTAACGATAGATCAACAGGAGACTTTAACTACCACTGGGTGATTTAAGTCCTAGGAATAGAAATTTTTATTTCATCCAGTTTGATAGCGACGAATTTGATCTCGACGTGAACCGGGTAACGAAGCAAGCATCTAGTGGGAAGCCCTAGTAGCCTCAGGCATGCGCACACTTCCCAAGCATTATGTGAATAAGGCCAAAATTATGGAATACTAGGTCATGATAGACATGTTTCACTATTGCAGCTGCCCTTCTCAGGCAAATTTCGTCAATCGGCGCTGGCGTGGAACGTACGCCATAGCTTGTATGCCGTCAATCGTTAATCATCTTCCGTGTACCTCGTCATCGGTCAACGCATCAAATCCAATCACCATTTCTTATAAGTACGTACCGACCTACAAACCACAAAAGAGTCAAACAGTCAGTTAATCTACGGCCTTCGCCATCACCCTCATCATCAACCTCGCCGCGAGCGATCACCGATCACGCCGTCCTCACCCACCACCCGTCCGCTCTTCCCAGCCAACGCGGAGCATGGCGACGCCACCACCCCACCACCTGCCCTTAGCCCTTCGCAGACTGTCCGCGGATCAGCTGCGCGACCTCGTAGGCCGCCTGCGCGCCGCGGACCCTACAGTCGACGCGGCGGCCGGCGCGCTGATCGACGGCATGCTGCCGCCACCGCGCCTCACATGCAAGAAGGCGGACGCAGGTGCGTTCGGACCTGTGGCTGGCGACCGCCGTCTCAACGCTGCGGACCTGCGCGAGCTCGCTCTCGGCCTGTTCGTCCTGGACCCGGGCGCGGGCGCCGCGGCCTTGGAGGAGGTAACGGGCCATAGGAAGGGCTGGAAGAGAGAGAAGGTGGAAGCGGGAGTGGGATCGGGGTCGCTGGGTTTGCAGGAGCCAGACACGCCCACCTCGACAGGCGGGCTCACCACGGGCAGCAGCTCGTCGGACGGGTCCGCATCCGCATCCACGCCGTCATCTTCGTCGTTCTCGGTCGCGGGCATCGAGGGCGGCGACAAGCCAAAGAACAAGAAGAAAAAGAAGGGCACCCTCAAGAAGTGGTTCATCTACTTCCTCGAGTCACAGGAGTACGTCAACGAAGGGATTGCGTTCCGCGGCTACTGAGGTACGGCACCGTCTTTGAGCCGCTTCCCACTTCGATGACTCTCATTAACGGACCTCTTCTTAGCTCGGTTCTCTGTCTGCCGGATGACAATATCTACTCCACAAGACGATATACAGGACGGCTGTTGGTGCGAGGTTTAGTTTTGCGTGAAGGGTTGCGAGGAGTTTAAGGCGCCTGGGGGGAAGTTCGGGTATATGTTTCTATATTCCTCAGGGAAAGAGCGTCCCTTGTCTGGCTGACGCCATAAGGTTTCGGCCCTGAACCCATGGATGAGTTAATATAATGAAAGACAGAAGCTCGTTGTTTTACATTCGTTTCCCTCATCCTGTTACGCGTGGCTAACAAGGTAATGTTCTGGGCTATTGTTCATGATCCATTGGCTGGAGTTCATCAATTCCCTATCCTTGACATCTGGCTACGCTCCTGTTGTCAGAGGGCATGGCCAGGGCTACTAAGTCCACCTAATCGCGGATGACTATTAGATGCAGTTCGGTTAACTTCACCATAAGCTGGTGATGGTGAAGATACTTTGATTTTGGGGCTTGTACTCCAGGTATCTTTATTTTTGATGGTGGGCCAGTCCCTGTCGGATACAGTGGCTCTAGGTCGGAAGGAATCGGTCCGTGTGTCGCGCTAATGGGTGGAGGACACAGGGGTAGCAGCTAATTTGTATGAGAGATTAATTCCCTTCGGCCCTGACGAG
>QJNU01000640.1:0-41575 GCA_004154915.1 Monosporascus ibericus
GCGGTTCCGATCTGCGCTAGGGTCGAGGCTAAGGATAAGAATCGTCAGACGCCGTTATCGTGGGCCGCCGAGAACGGGCATGAGGCCGTCGTCAAGCTGCTGGTCGATAAGGGGGCTAACGTCGAGGCCAAGAGCAAGTATGGTCAGACGCCGTTATCGTGGGCCGCCGCGAACGGGCATGAGGCCGTCGTCAAGCTGCTCGTCGATAAGGGGGCTAACGTCGAGACCAAGGATCGGAATGATTGGACGCCGCTGTCGTGGGCCGCCAGGACAGGGCACGAGGCTGTCGTCAAGCTGCTCGTCGATAAGGGCGCTAACGTCGAGGCCAAGAGCAAGTATGGCCAGACGCCGTTATCGTGGGCCGCCGCGAACGGGCATGAGGCCGTCGTCAAGCTGCTGGTCGATAAGGGCGCTAACGTTGAGACCAAGGATAGGGATGATTGGACGCCGCTGTCGTGGGCCGCCAGGACAGGGCACGAGGCTGTCGTCAAGCTGCTGGTCGATAAGGGGGCTAACGTCGAGGCCAAGGATAGGAATGGTCGGACGCCGCTGTCGTGGGCCGCCAGGAACGGGCATGAAGCCGTCATCAAGCTGCTACGACAAAAATCTTGATAACTACAAGACCATACTCTTCTTCCCTTTCAGAAAATGGTACCTGCATAGCCTGTCACAGGCAATAAGAGTCTTCAATACCTTGATCTCGGCATCCCGAAACCCTTCCTACTGTGGATGACGAAGCAATGCTCCCCTCTCCACCTTGGTCAACTGCGGGCTTGGACCCGGCAGCCACGGCGCAGCCGTAACAGCACAACATTTAATAAACGGTGCCTTCCTTCAAGCCCCCTCCCTCTACCGCTCTCTACTCTGTCCTCTTCGTATTCCTAGCACGGGTTCAAGGAGGGTCGAGGGTGTGTCTACATTTCCCTGCCGGGGGGAGACCATGCTGGGCTCCCTACATCATCTCATTGTAACAGGGTGCAGATATGCCTCCCGGTCCTTACAGCGCAGGGGGTGTCCAGGCGGTGACCTGTACACAGCGGCAGAACACACCCTGGTCAGCATCAAGGAGTATTTCTATCACGAAAATGGCTTCCAATGAATATGGCGACACCGACCGAGTACAATTACTTATTTGGGTGGAGGTGATAGCCGGCATCGAACTCGAACTAGTACAACTAGGGTTGGACATCTTACGAACTGGAATCGAATCGATAGATTCATCCGATGCCAAGTCTTATGAATATCGAATCTGCTACAGGTATATTTGACAGCACATACAAGACGAATCGCTACAATATGGCCTTGTTCAACATCTGCACCACAACGCCTACAAGGAGGACCTTCCATGTTGCTGCCGTATTCATAAGCTGTGAGGCCGAGCCTCAGCATACGTGGGCTCTTTCCCGCATGATGAGGCTATTCCAGGAATTTAAGACCAAACCACCGCGGATCACTGTTACTGACAGAGAGCTTTGCATTACTGCGCTCTCAATAGTAATAGCAGTCTGCGGGAAGTGCCTCATATTCTCTGCCGTTGGCATGTGAACAAGAATGTGCTTGTAAAACGGGGCCTGCTTCCCTGACACAAAGACTCGGTTGCTTGAACTCCCACCAAAATGTCGTTCCGCAATGACCCCCAGGACCATGCGCGGCGTTTTCCTAAACGATGATTGGGCGGTGCGAGATGGAAGGAAAAGTCCCCCTAGCTTTCCCCAGATACCAGGCCCCATGCGGTCAGCGCAGCTTTCTATGATAATACTTTTATTTGCCTTTGGTTTATCAAATTCAAGTTTTACATGGACAAACATCATATGCAAAATCCTGAGTCACCTGTTTTTTTTTTAACGCGGGCTTGTGTTTTAATTCGGTGACCTCGGACGTCTCCTCGTCGGCGAGCAGGACGTAGTAAGTCGGACCCCCCCCCTCACGCTCCACCCCCCCAACGCGCCACCATTTCCCATACAAAATCGACGAAATCGCATATTTATAATTAATTAACAAAAATAGATATAGATTAACGGGGGTCTGCATTAAATTTAATGTTAAATAACAAAAATAATACTTAACTGTTAAAAAATAATTTAAATAATAACCCTAGTAGATTAACAGTTAAATACAAAGTGTTTTTCCTTAACATTTTCCCATATAAAATGTTAGGAAATCTGTTAAGGTGTAATATCTTATATATCTTAATAAATAATAAAGCTAAAATTTTTATCTTTTTATAATAAAAACTTTACTTTAATGGTAATATTACGGCGTTAATAACGTTTTGATCCCTATGTTTTCCGTAGTACTATAAATATTTAAACCTTTATAGGTATTTTTTTGTAAAATAATCTTTTCCACTTTTCTTATATATAGGTATAACTTTTTATTTATTAAGTATAATTTTATATACTTTTCGTTTTTAAATATCTTATATAATGCTATACATAAGTAAAGAACCTCGTATTTCTAATTATTTTATTTTATTAGTTATTAAGCTATTAAAAATCCTGGTAAAATGTATAATAAAATCGTTTGCAGCTTTTAACACTAAATCTAATGTATAAGCAATTTTAGTTAATTTTCATTTATATACCTGCTATGTACAGAGGGTAAATAATTAAATGAAAATGACAGCCGCTTAATTTTGCTATTTTTATATGATTTATAAATGATTTTTGAAAATGTAGGGATTTCGGCGATTTGTATGGGAAAATGGTGGCGCGTTGAGGGGGTGGAGCGTGAGTGGGGGTCCCGACTTATTGCGTGTCGCTGCTGAGCGTAAAATCGTCGACAGGGAGGGATTCCAAGTCTTGGGGCCGTCTAGCTCGACGCTGTTTTGTGCGGCCACCTCCTCGTAGTCAGAGCTGTAGTTATAGTACCTCCAGTCCAAAAAGTGAGGGGTTGGATGCAGAGTTCGCAAAATGTATCTAGCGCATACAAGTTTTTGCACGAAGGCTGGCCCGTGCCGGCAGCATGAGGGTTGATGCCTCTTTACCATAACGTTGGCTCCCGAAAACTTTTTCGAAAGGAAAAGAAGCAAATACTTTCACAAACAGGAGGACAACTGTATTACCGATAAACCTGGACTAAGGCGGTTCAATATCCCCAGCATACTCAAGCCTCCGAAGGAAGGCCTTCGTTCTATTTATAACTTTAACCTTGTCACAGTTAGGGTGATCGCGAAGAAAGGTTGCGTAGAGTGCGAAAAGCGTACATTGTCATAGATGATCTGGGCCCTAGAGAGTAGTGGCTAGGAAGCTCTATATAGTGTGGGAGCCCGGAACAGCGTTGTTACGGGGAGCCTACAGTTCCCTGGGGTTTGATGACTAAGCAAGTGACGCCTATTCTGCGATAAAGCTGAAGTGACCGATTGACTTTCTCCTCCGTAATCATGGATGACGTTTTTCTTCAATCTAAACACAGTCGATCCTCGACTGGGTGCGTCCTCTCAGGCTGCGATTATAGAACGCCACTCGGCCGCCGTCAGATTCTCCAATGAAGCCCATATGCGTTCGGGTAGGCTTCATGAACCCACCGCTCTTCATCTGCAGACTCTCGATCTTAAGCTGAGAGCCTACCCAGAGCTCTCCATATAGACCGCCATCCCATTCAATGCCCTTGGTGAAACATATCTGAGAGCCGAACGGCTGGAAGAGGCCCAGGAGCTCTTACTCAAGGCACTGAAAGTCGGAGCAGACAAAAACTCATGGGGGGCTAGGACTTGGGCCGAGAATGGACGCTGCTGCCACAAGAGAGAACGTCGCCACCCTTAGGGAGGCTCAGGGCAGCTTTGATGACGCTAGAGTGATGCGTCTCAAAGGGGCAAGGAAGGGCGAAACCTCTGTGGCAATTATAACGTAAGTCCGTGATGCAGATTTCGGAATATGGCTAGAAGCTGAACTTGTCAGTCTCGCATCAGTGCCCCAAGGTATGCTTCCCCGGGACAACCTAAAACCTGCCAGGCGTGCAACTTGGTCTTTTACTGTGGTCGGGAGTGCGAGGCGGCAGACTGGAGAAGCCGTCACAAGCGCCTCTGCAAAGTTCTTACAGCTACTGCTAGTGCCCAACCACGAACGGCTAGAAACGCTTAGAGCGAAACCAGGCGGAAATGGGACATCTCACGACGGAGGCTTTGACCAGTCATCGATTCCTTCATGCCGCTAGCTGTTTACACGTTAAAAGCTGCTCAACACGAAACGATCGGGAGGGAATTGATTGGAGTACGTGGTCGCAGCAGGGGCGATCAAATTATACCTACCCTATCCTTCAGACTGGGATAGATTCATGGCACACACCCTCCAATCACAAAGACGTCCAGAACTTAAGAGGATCCTTTCGAACAGACTGAGACGATCTCTATTCAGCATTTCTAGACGACCCGAGCGCTGAATATCCGCTCGCGCATTGACGAGACCATTAATCCGCGTATCTCCGACGAAATCTTAGGTTTCCCAGGGGCCATACACACTTAAGCGATCGCCTTCCAAACCAGACTTCGGGCGCTCCCGTCATCCTGCTACCTCCGCTGTCGTAGCCAAGAATTGGCCATATACAATGCTCTTGCTAGCAATGCAATAGCGGCGTAGCTTTTGTGACATCCGCCATACACCATGCCCCACTATTTTTGGATATACTTCTCTCCGATGCCGCGCTGGACGGCGTCCCTTGCGGCGATGCGGTCGATCCACTTCAGCAGGTTCGGGAACTTCCCGACCTCCTCCTCGGTGAAGCCGCTGCGCTTCCAACCCTTGACCCACGCCCACGTCTTGATGTCGGCGACGCTATACTTACCCTTGCCCTTTCCGGCGAGGTAGTCCTTCGGCTCGCCGCCCCGGTAGACCCCGCTCAGCTGGATCTCGAGAACCCCGAAGACACGGAGGGTCTCGTTCCTGAAGCGGTTGAGAGCGTCTTTGTACACGTCCCCTCTGGTTAGCGGAGTTCCCTCTGTTCACGATAGGCGAAGTGCGAAGAGGAGGACGGGGTTGAGGGAAGGAATAGTTAGTTGGCTTACACTCGATCCTCTCAGGCGCCGCCCGCGAGAAATGGTTAACCTGGCCCTGGTACGGCGCTCCACCGCCGTGCCAGAAAAAGAGCCACTGCAGGGCCTCGCTGCGCTCGAGCTCGTCCTTGAAGCCGAACCTGTCCTCCGGGTCGTAGAACTTGAGCAGGTACAGCAGCTGGGCCGAGGTTTCGAAGACGGGGAACGGGGGGTGCTGGGCGTTGTCGACGAGCACGGGGATGCGGCCGTTGGGGTTGAGCCGCAGGAACCACTCCTTCTTTTGCTCCCCGGTCGAGATGTTGATGAGCGTTGTGCCCCACGACGTCCCGTAGGCGTCGGCGAGCTCCTCCAACAGGATCTGCGTCGCCTGCCCATTCGGCGTGTTCTGCGTGATCAGGTGCAGCCCCTTGGCCGACGAGACTTCTTTCGGCGTCTCTGCAATGTAGAGGTGTTCCGCCATTGTCAGGAACTGAATTCCTATGTGCTTAGTATTAGGGCTCGATGATCGAGAGGCAAGTAGGATAAGTATGCTCCAAGTACGGAGTATGTGTTATCCAGTCCCAACATGGGGGAAGCTTTATATACCCGATGCATTAGCGGTAGTCCCAAAGGTCAATGACTATTCCGAGTTCTGTAAGTACAGACCTATGTGCTGAAATCATATTCACAGGAAGTTTCGCTCATTAGAAATCAAAGTCGCAACTATTGCGTATCCAGTGCAATTGGTAATCCCGCTTAAGTTTTGTCATCCAGGTGCGGGGTATCGTCATGTTGATATCGGCTTATTCGAAGATGGCATTGATGTTCATATGGATACGGACATTGGTACAGTACGTTCCGAAGTCGTCCATTACGGGACAAGAGTAACCCGTGGGGGCGGAATATTCCGGCCGTTGGGTTCCGCCTGGTTTTATGGTCCAGAATTCAGCAAGCGGGACCGCGGACTGTGGAGATATGTCACCTGAGATCTCCAATTTGCAGCATAAGCACGCTGGGACGACGCACCTAGATGTTCAACTTTGTAATTGTACTAGAAGCAAGCTGAGCCCACTGAGTTATAATCTAATGTGTCTAGTAGCCTTGGTGTGTTCAGCCAGCAGCGTCAGAACGCCCTCGGCCACGCCCCAGCTCAACTCATAACCTCGTCCCCCAAGGCCGTACGCATGGATGATACACTTGTCTCGTGTGACGGCTTCCTTTTCTAACCTCATGCCGCCTTTCCGCGTCGGTCGCCGGCCGACGATGTCCTGAATAACTTTAAGTTCGTTTACGTTTCCCATAACTCCCGGAAATGCCGTGGTGAACGTTCGAAGCAATCGGGCACGCGTCTCGGGCAACGGGTTCGGGTTCCAGTCATTGGGTTCTTTCGTACCGCCGATGATAGTGCCGCCGTCGAAGTTGCGCGGTATGCAGAAAGTCCACGCGCCGTCCGCGTTCTGCCTTGTGATGGTCGTTAAACATGCGTTGTTGGCCACTAGGCATGTTTGTCCTGCACTATCCATTAACACAGCGACCCCGCCAGATACCTCGCGGGCTGTTATACCTCGGGTTATGAAGACGTTCTCGTCTCCGAACCCACTACCAGATGCGTTGACAACAACATTGACAGGACCGAGCTCCGTAATCGCGAATATCTCGACAGGGTCTCGGACTTCCCTTTTGACAACTTTACCGCCGGCAAAGACGAATCTCCGAAGGAGAAAGCTGCAGTACACCATCGGGTTCACGCACCAGGTATCGTATTCGCAGCCCCATTTGACCTTTTCAGGCAGTTCCTCGGGTTTGAGCAGACGGTACCGCTCCATCCCCATCTCCTTAGCCTTCTCCTCCGTGATGGCGAGGTACTGTGGACCCGGGGCCTCGAGGTACTCGATGCCCTTCATGAAAGAGAGCCCGGCCTCGGGATGGTGCTCGTGCAGAGCGTGCATCCGGCGGAACGTCGCGATGCTCATCGCGTGCTCCCGCTCCTCGACCGCGTTGGTGGGAGGCACCATGCGGCTATGAGCCCCGCCCCATGGCGAGGTGTAGTTAATTTGCGTCTTCGGGTCTATGGTCTCGAAGGGACCCGGAAATTCGCGGGCCAAGATGGTTACTTGGTGCCCCTGAGCTTGGATCAGCAGGGCCGAGCTGAGGCCGATGACTCCGGCACTATCCGGTCAACAGGTCAGGACAGTGACGCGGGCGAAAACTTAGGGACTAACGACTTACCCTAACACGACGACGTGTGACATAGTGTGATGGCCTTATGAGAACTCCGTACGTTGAATAGCTACACCACTTTAACGAGTAGTCGTCTCGGTATATTACCTAGCCCTACGCGTAGGGCTATGTGGGAGTTCGGGAAATTCATTCATTAACTCGGTAGACTTGACCGGAACGCTTGATACATAGAGCATCGCAGCTAATATGGGACTGATGCTGACATTTACATCTATGACCAGCCTGAGAGTTGATATGGAAAGTCGCAAGCTGAAATTGATGGCCTTGGCCGGCATCCGAGTATCGGAACGCTTTAGGCGGGGTCGACAACTGAGGCTGACTTCATACCTGGGCGTTGGCTGTCTGTCAAGGCCGTGCCGGGCAAGGCGCGAGCACCGAACTCCTGTATCGGATCCTTGTTGCGTCTATGTCTAGGCTTCTAGGGCGACCGATTGCTAGTTCTTTCATCGTTAGTGCGACAGTACGCCGTAAAGACTTAGTCGAACCAGTCCCCAAGCTCGCAATTTCAGTAAGGCAGGATTTCACCTATTAAAGGCCGCCATATCGGGGAGCGTGTCCGATAAGTTAACGGGCTCGGGATCCTGATTCTCCAAAAAGCGGGCCAGTCGTTTCGCACTTCGCAATTCGGAGCATCTTGGCGGCCGGGGGCCAGGTGGTTTCTTAGGGCGAGTTTCAAGAAACAAAAATGTCTTCTTCAAGTTAATAAGACCGTCGTTTTTAAGTACCTGAGAGAGCTGTATGATTGGGTACTCAAACCACGTTAGAGACGAGGTCAAGCAAGCAAGCCTAAACGGATGAAATATATAATGGATATGTGCGAAAGGGGAGATCAAAGAAGCTATTGCACATGCTACCAACGCCGGGGTCTAGTTCCGGAGATGTGGTTCATGGGTACAAATACGCAATCTTGAGAAAGGAGGTTGGAATCTCTCGCGGGATCTCTCCACTTGTCACACTGCAATATGGCGTCAGGCTCTTCTTATGCAATTGGACCTAATTTTGATAGCCTTATAAGAATGGGCGGGAAACACGGCAACCCCGGTCTCATAAATCGGTTTAAATTATGCTATTGGTATGGATTCTGACAGAGTGGTAGAAGAGGAGCACACCAAAGCGGCTATACATACGATCCTAAGAGATGATGTCGTAATCAGAAAACGATAACGTCCCCCAGCTGTAGCATTCCCATAAACGTTGTTTATTCGGGCCATAGGGATTTTTCCAGACGGGTTATAGCCCCACCCTGCCAGCTGCTTGCCCTGCGGTCGTAGCCCCGGTACTTCCTAGTTCTCCACTTAAGATAAAACGCCCAAAAACGCGTCTGTTTTCCATGATGTTGCATAATCGCATCATCATCGCCATTATTAACACCTACACTCTAATCCCGAAAACACTTGTTACACTTCCGTATTTAACACTAATAGCAACGACAACAACAATTACAGCATTGTGATTGCGCTTCATAATAATGCCTTTATAACTAGAACAAAAGCGCAGCTAATACAACCGGTCTTTTTAATGCAATAATGTTATGTCTACATCAAAATGCTCGTGTTGGCGTTGCAGTATGACAAGATGCTTAATTGACTTTCTTTTTAGGTGTATTTTTAGGCCCAATCGATAAGGGGCGGCTTTGCATGTACCATCGGAAACATTGGCGGGGCGCAGCTGTTCTGGGTGGGTCATAGCCCCATCCCACTTTTATCAATAAATGCCGACAGAACGTCCCGAAACAAACCCACAGTGAGATCCCGGCCGGGTTTGCAAACATCTCCCCCTTGCCACCCTACTACTCGGCCGGCGCGGGGGACCACTTCAAACAATGGTGCAACTACAAGAAACGGATGTATTCGCGGACATGAAAGCTCGGGAGATCGGCAGTTCATCTATGCAGATTTCGCCATTCCTACCCGCGCCTATCTGAACTGTACGTCACGCCCGTTGGGAAGGACAAGGAGGAGCGCAAGGATAATAAGAGCCTCAATTACCAACGACAACCCCCCCAAACCAAACCGCCAAGCACCCCCCGTCCACCCAGATTGGACAAGAAGCCCGCGCAGCTGGCGCGTCGGTCCTCGACTGTAACAAATTCGCTGCTTGGCTATCGCGATGGTGGACCTGACATGATGTTCCATGGCTGTTCTTTGCGATATAGGCCGGTGGATTCCCGCTTTTCACTGTTACAGACGTGGATACCAGTCTGACATGTCTAGGCAGGCCCTATGGGATAGAGTGATACATATAAGTTGTCACATCGACTCCCATCGATATGAGGCATACTGGCTAGGTAGATCGGCTAACTTTCACCTCGTCATCTTTTTCTTAACTTTCAAACCGACAGGTATCCGTTGATCGGAAACTGTTTAGATTGCTTTCCATTATATTCGTCTGTTTAATAAACCCTCTCGTTCTTTCTCATTTACTTGTCAAGGCTTCGCGTCCCGGGGACAAGATGCACTTCCTTCGCCCTCTCCTCCTCACCCCGGTGGTCCTCGCGCGACCATGGGCAATGCCGCAGGAGGCCACGGATCCTCCGCCTGCTATGGACGGAGGCGAAGGGGAAGCAGCACCGCCTGAGGAACCGGCGATGACTGGGCGAGTCATCCCTGTAGTTGTCGGTGGACAGCAGGATGTAAGCCAGTCTCCAGCTATTCCGCAGAAACTCTTCGCACGGAACTCGTTTAATTTCTCTGAATTACGTCTTCATCCGCCAGAGAAAGCAGCGATCACTAACCCCAGCCGCAACAGATCTTTGTTCCCAATGTGGTGAACGCATCTGTCGGTGATGTTGTGCAATTCCAGTTCAGTGCCGGCAACCACACCGTGACCCAGAGCGCTGCAGACGCTGCATGCGTACCGCTCCAGATGACCGACCCCACGGCAGTCCACAGCGGCCACATCCCCTTTCAAGCTGACCAGGCGATGGTTGGAGTTTTCGAGATGCCAGTAGTCAGCACTGATACCATGTTCATGTATTGCGCTACCGGACCCCATTGTCAACTGGGGCAGATCATGGTTATCAACCCGTAGGTGCTCACCTCGTCGCCCTTGTAGGAGCTATCGCTTACCAAGAGACAGTACCGACGATCAGCAGGTCCTCGACTACGCGAAGCTAGCCCAAGCTGCGCCCGAGAACATCGACGGCACCGAGGTAGTCGGCGGTACGGTTAGCGAGATACCACTGGAACAGGCCGCTTTCGACCCTCCCCCTGCAGAGGAAGAAGGGGAAGCGCCACCACCGCCGGGCGACGCGCCTCCAGCTGAGGAGCCCCCGGCTGAAGCCCCTGTCGAGGAAGCTCCGGTCGAGGAAGCTCCGGTCGAGGAAGCTCCGGTCGAGGAAGCTCCGGTCGAGGAAGCTCCGGTAGAGGAAGCTCCGGTAGAGGAAGCCCCAGTCGAGGAAGCCCCTGTCGAGGAGACTCCAGTCGAGGCCCCGGCCGAGAACCCGGGCATAGTCATCGTGCCTCTCCCTTCAAGCGCAGACACGCCGGCGGCGACAGAGACGGCCACGGCGGGTGGGCCTGCGACCACGACCGTGTTCGTGACAGTGCCGGCTGCCGCCGCAACTGCTGCGGCATAAATCACTATGATGCCTATGATAGACTGAAGTAAACGAAAGAACAGGAGCTAATATAAAGGGCCGGTTCCTTTACAGCTCGTGTGAACCATGCATGATGTGAGAAGATGGTGCTGTCTTGTTTGTAAACCTGGATTATCTGAATGAGCACATGGACATGGTTCCCAATCTAGGCATACAGCAACTACGCGAGGCACTGCTTTCTACCGCCAACCTCAGACTCCTGAAGCCTAGGCACGGGACTTTGAATAGAGGTATTTGAGGTCAACGATCAAGGTCTTGGCGCAAAGGACAGGAAGGCAAATGAGCGGAACAGTTACGGCCCCTAGGTTACTGGAGCCCCAGTAGCCCCTCGAGGACCCTTCTATGTAGTTGGGTGTGCATAACTACGTAAGCAGGTAGCTTGAAAGAATATTGGGCGCCGTTATAGCGGCTAGCAAAGTCTTTGTTTATTTATTTATTTTAACACTTATGTGAAGAAACAGGTTGCAATTCGGAGTTGGTGGTTGTTCCAATTGATCCAGGTTTCTCTAGGTTGGAGAAGAGTGAGAGTGCGAAGGTCTAGGCTACATATATTCAAATGGTGGGGCCGCTGATCTTGCACCCCTTTCCTAGTGATCCCAAGCAATAAACTCCTTCATCTACCACACATATCCCAGCAATTTAATATAAAAAGGTTGAGACTAAAATGGAGCTAATAGCAAGACTTTGACAAAAACCGGGTATTTTTAATACTTAGAATTTCCAGTAAAGCTCCTCTGACGCACTGCCGTCATCGGACGCAACCCCACCTCAGAATTTTGAACTATTTCGGACAGCTTCAACAAACCGGTACAGCAAACCCTTCCAAGTAAAGTTGCGTCTACCACGGGGATTTTTCAAGTCGTATAACAGTGTAATTCGCATCCGCTCGTCATTAATCCCTGACGGACAATCTTGGAAACTACCACAATCTGCGAAATACACACACAATGGCGTCCCACAAGTAAGACACAATTTGCCCTGCATCGAGGACACACTCATACTCACGATGTATACTTTCGTAGGGTGTTAATGCTCGGCGCTGGTTTCGTCACGAAACCGACCCTCGATATCCTCTCCGACTCGGGCATCTTCGTGACTGTCGGTATGGTTCCCCCTAGGCCGAAACAGTGCTTCACATTAGCCCACTGACGCTTCTGCAGCTTGCAGGACTCTCGAATCCGCCAAATCTCTCTCGGCCGGTATTAAGAATGCCACCCCTATCTCGCTCGATGTTACCAACGAGCAGGCCTTGGACGCCGAGCTCGCGAAGCACGACCTTGTCATCAGCTTGATCCCCTACACCTTCCACGCCACCGTCATCAAATCTGCTATCCGAACAAAGAAGCATGTCGTCACCACAAGCTACGTTTCACCGGCTATGCTGGAGCTCGACCAGCAGTGCAAGGATGCCGGAATCACTGTCATGAATGAGATCGGTTTGGGTGAGTTCCGTGCTAGAAACTTGTTTCTCATATTCCATTATAAACTAATTGACTCTGCTACAGATCCCGGAATTGATCATCTGTGTAAGAATTCACGCATGACATGAACCGAGCATACAATACTAATCCTTTCAGACGCTGTCAAAACCATCGAAGAAGTCCACGGAGAAGGAGGAAAGATCATGTCGTTCCTATCATTCTGTGGTGGCTTACCATCGCCAGAGAACTCTGGGAACCCCTTGGGATACAAATTCTCGTGGTATGAGCCCCTAACAGCCAGTTATACAAACATGATTCGGAGCCATTATGTTATATTAGTTGCAACTCTCATCCCGCTTCCACGCGAGGTTTCACATATGACCCTGTTGCGCGTGCAACGACCGTCTTTGAAATATTGATGCTAATACAACAGGGTTCAAGGTCACCCCGCGGTGTTTTACTTGCATTGAGAAATCCTGCCAGCTTTTATCAAGATGGGAAGGTTGTCAACGTGGCAGGTCCAGGTAAGAAGCTCTCGTACCGGATAATTCACATCCTGGGACAATATGAGCGGGGGCAATGGCCCGATATACTCTAGGAAAACAAACGCTAACATAGAGCGATCAAAGATCTAATGGCGACCGCTAAGCCGTACCACATATACCCAGGTAAGCAACCTTATGCCCGCAATGTGTCGGAAAACGTGGTCTCGCACCGGAGTCGACATTTCAACACGTGGGACTTTTCTTTGATCTGTAATACTGACAGGCGAGGGTTGAAGGATTTAATCTTGTCGGATATCCAAACAGAGATTCTACCGGATACAAAGAGCGCTACAACATCCCCGAGGCGCAGACTATCATCAGGTATTCTTATCAGATTAAATGCTTGTGGCTATACAAGTTACTCACATGTATCCAGAGGTACTCTAAGATACGCTGGCTTCCCAGAATTCGTCAAGGTTCTTGTCAATATAGGCTTCCTCAAAGACGAGGAGCAGAGCTACTGCAAGGAACCGATTCCTTGGAAGGAGGCCACGCAGAAGATCCTTGCTGCTCCATCATCAGATGAAAAGGATCTCATCGAGGCTATCTCCGCCAAGGCCACTTTCAAGGACAACGAGCAAAGAGAGCATATCTTGGCCGGCCTGAGATGGCTTGGTCTCTTTTCGTCAGAGAAGGTAAGCATTTACGTGTTGCACTCCCGTTCGCTCGAAGCGCTGGCTGCGGCGGTCAGGTGCAAGTGTACATTCGACGCAACATTCTATGACCAGATTTCACTAACACCGCTGGGCTGAAGATCATGCCAAGAGGAAACCCACTGGATACCCTTTGCGCCACTCTCGAAAACAAGATGCAGTATGGCGAGGGAGAACGAGATCTCGTGATGTAAGTGGACAATCTTCAACACTGACATGATCGAAGTGCCAAGTCCCTATCCTGGGTGTAACACTCCAAAATATGTAGACGTAACATTTCTGGAAATATAATGCTAACCCTGCGAAGTCTGCAGCACAAGTTCGAGGTTGAGTTGAAGGATGGTAGCAAGCAGACCCGGACTTCGACTCTTTGCGAGTACGGTAGCACCGAACCAGGTGGTTACTCAGCGATGGCTAGGCTTGGTGAGTATTCGCACTCGAATGGATAGTTACGCATCTGGTTAATTGGACTCAGTTGGCATCCCATGCGCGGTTGCGGTCAAGCAAGTTCTGGATGGAACCCTCGCTGAGAAAGGCGTACTCGCTCCGATGAACGACAAGATTAACGATCCCTTGATAAAGGAGCTCAAGGTAAGTAAACATAGCCAAGCAAGGGTTCAACCCGCTAATTTCTATTTCGTTTAGAAATACGGCATTTCATGCAAGGAGGAGGTCGTCGCATAGAGCAGCAGGGAAACAGGCGATCATCAAGTAGCGCAGTAGAAACAGACAGAACCTAAAAAGTTGGACCGAACCACAGGCTACCTTCACCATCTTCGCCAGCGCGGAATTCTGCTATCTATCATTTACCAATGTCATTGCAACGTGCCAATGTGGTTGCTGTGTGCTAGAAAGCTACGCACCAGGGTATTTTAGATCACATCGCCTTCCGTTACGATGCACCATAGCTAACACATGGTCTGTCCAGTCCATGAACCGAGCTCCCTGATAGGTTGGAGTCACATCGTCCACCCTCGCTTGTATCAGGACTCAGTGCTGAACTATTGTCGCGACCCGCTGTCGAAGACGCATGTTGGCAGCAAGCAACCGGGAATTCCAAAGAATTACGAGGAGGTGTGGACGATCCAGCTTATGGTCCGGCACGTCAATAGAAGACGTCTAGAATAGAGCAAGATAAAGACGATGATCCTATTCAAAAGCGCAGCACAGCCGGCGCGGATCTCTAATGCAATACGTGAAGCATTCCAGGATTCTGTCCTCGGCCCAGAAATGCGGGCCAAATTGTCAACAGCACAGCAAGACATGCGAGATCAGATTCGCGGGCATCAGGACACGTTCAGACATCCGACTAATTTTCTACGACTGCCCTATTCATGGTCCAGCACGTCGAGCAGAAGCGAAAATGCTTGAGAACTATCGTCTTCAACCGGAAATCAGCAATTTTGTCTTATTCCCGCAGAAAAGATCCACCTCAAGACGGGATAAGGTACCCTGGTGATGGGTGTCATGATCCTCAAGTGGAAACTGATCACGAGTCTGCTGAGGGGGGAGACGACCCGGAGACTAAACAGCTCGTGGAGCAGTATTCGTCTCCCAACACATCTAAGCGGCTCCGCGCCCTGGAAAGGAGAAGACTTACAAGTACAAAATGAGCGCAGAAGGAATAGAAAGGTCAACCCGAACAGACGCGCAGGCCGGCTAGCCAAGATGAGTGAAGGAGGACCGGCAGCTTTACGAAGAGAAAAAGGCATCCAAGCCCAAACCAGAGAAGACAAAGGTACTCGCGACCCACGAAGACAGTACGGGGAAAGCCGACGCTCGATTCGAGGCTATTGGGAGCGGCACTTGGTCGGTAGGGGGCATGTTCGACTAGAGTTCCGGCCGGTCATGATTTAGCTCGAGAGGATATAAGCTGGTGATGAGGCGGAGAGCTCGTTGTTCCTTCTAGACTCTGGTGCTCTTCATCGTATCTAGAAAAGCCGCTGAGGTTGCCTTTCAAGAATTTGAATACAGGGCTCGTTTTCTCTTGATGCTCGCGGTTGTCAAAACTGCACCATGGAAGAATTGTTGTCTACGTCGGATAATAGCGTGACGAGTCGGAGAACCCTGGCTCTCGGATACGGCACCTTGAGACAAGTCTATGGGATTAATGATCCAAGGAAGTGTCCTGGAAAGCAAACGGCTGGAGAAATTCTGAGACGAGCACGGATGCCGTAGCCACCTCAAAGTCCATCGTCGTCGCTTGGCATACGTCGACCATGGACCTCAACCACCTCCAAAAGCTTCTAAAATCAACAATTCAAATTAATAATATTACATAACCTTTCTACACAGGGCTTTCCCAAAGGTACAGCATCTTACATATTCAAAGTGATTAGCTGGTGCGTTTGTGGCCCTGCAATAGCGATTGAGAAGACAAGAAGACTGGCAGTTGGTTTGTCGGCAGCTGGCAGCTGCCCGAGAAATTTGGGTGGACTTTGATGTGTTGCCAAGTCGGCAGATAAATAAATGAACTGCACACCATCCAACATGCTGATTGATTGCAGGCCGACTCTTATTTAACATTTCAATAGGGGTTCCCTGCACTCGACTCTAATGTGCCAATCTATATAAGGTTTGAAAGCCTCGACTCGTACGACACAACGCCCACATGCAACAATACAGGGGATATCCTCTTCAAAATATGCATACATTACTTATTCCTTGACGGAGTGGGCAAGATCGCGAGAGTCGAGAGCGACCCTATCAAGTCCGCCCAGATTCTTGGTCACCGATTGCTGAACCGCCATCAACGATACTACTTCGCAAAGTCGTGCTTATCAGCGATGGCAAGCAACCACAGGATGATCTCTCAGTCTTGCTTACCGCCTGGTGTCACAGCAGTAGCCTAACGGCACCACAATTCCAGGTACAAGCCAACCACATGCTTTATCGCTTGGCTGGGTTGGAGTCATCTGCAGCTAGCCCCGGGAAGAAGTCTCCAACCAGTGGAAGTTGAGCTGCAAACCAACCTCGCGCGCTTCTTATTTGTCGCGAAAGCGACACCGCTATTGCATTGCTAGCAATAGCGTTATATATACCCGCGACATTATTTTTATTAGGCCCTGCCCACGGCGCCTAAACAACCAGTAATGCGGTGTGATCTTCACGCTGATTGGGTCCGGATCTGTGCCTGCAACCTGCAAGCAACTTTCCTATTTTTGGAAAACCAATCGCTACGCCGATGCGGATTTCGCGAGGAAATACCCCATCCTCTACCGCGGCTCTCCAGTATCCAAGCATTACTACAGCTACCTATTTCTCATGGCTTTGCCTGGTGGCTGACTTATTGCCTTACCCCGGTGAAATAGCCAGTCTATACCGGCCTGGGGGTCAAATGTTCACCCTCCAGTGGACGGTCGGGATGGTTCACCCCACCCTGTCAACGTTCGCAGCGCTTAAGAATGAGTTTTGTTCCAACAGGTCCGAGGATTAAGAACGCTACGACCGGGATGGTCCATTCAGCACGCGTGCCGTCCGAATCCACTTTGGGGTAGTAGATTTAGGCATGCTTCTGGTGTACATACAGGCCGGTATATACATCTGTATGACTCTCCCTTGGACGGTTTCACCCCGGACGAGAGATGTTGGTTCTATTCTTCGAAACTCGACTCGCAGGTATTATGGTCCCAGAGGTGCCGGTATAACCCTCGACTCTATGACGAAAGTGTAGTTGACCTACACTCTCCCGACCTGCTGCTTCACCCATCCCGACCCGGAAGCGAAAGGAAGAAATGTACCGGTAGCAGGTTCATCTACCCTTTGAGACATCTGACCGGTTTGTACTTGGTCGCCTCGCTTCCAGGTGTAATTGACGACGCAGCACAAACACAGGCGCCACCCATTTGGTACAGGCAGATCCACGTATATCACGTTACAATGTCGCCCAACGCTCCCTCTGGGGGTCTTTCATTGTTCCCAAATACAAGTGGGACGAAACCACCATCCCGAAAGACGACCCCGAAGCCTCGCACCTCTCATGACAAAAGCTCCTCGGTCGAGATGTCACCACCGAGGAATGATCGCCGCACGCCTGAGAACCCTTCTGAATTCGTTGTCGACGGCTCACCACAGATGGGTAGCAATTCACAGGTGCCACCACAGCCGAATTATGAAATCCAAGCGGGTCCTTCGGTAGCGAGGGTTATACCGGTATCGGAGGTACCGCCGCGGACTGACACCGCATTATCGGGCGCCAGCACACTCGTTCGGAGCAGTAGCAATCGATCTCGGAGCTCGATTGCGAAGAGGCCTTTCGAAGAGGTTTCATCGTCTCAGTCTGCTGAAGAGGCAGGTATCCGCTCGATGTTTCCACAATACGATCACAGCCGGCCCTTCGACCAGCAAAATTACTTTCCCACCCAGACAAGTCCGAGACATATCCCGCGGACGGTGATCAGTAGGCAATCCCACACCCTTCAAGAGATAGAAATCCAAAGCCCACCGATGAGGAGTCCAATGAGGAGCCCGCTTAGTGCAGGCTCGGCCCAACGGTGGCCGAGGCGGAACCAGGACCCTCCCGTCATCCCGCCGGTGAGCAGGACGGAGGAACTCCGCGATTACTGGAAAGCGGCGAACGGATGGAAGGCGTCCTCAACGGAAGGTCGGACTTACTGCATGAAATTGACGCCGGAGAAGGACACGCCGATATATCACATCTCATCCGCAACTCAACCCTTTTACCATCTCCGAATAGACCCCACTTCGGCATCAGCATACGTAACACTCAGCCGGCACGACCCCAGCAAGCCGTGCAAGGAGAAGGACCCACAAGTAGCCGCCAAGGGACCCAGCGGCATCTTAGGCGCGCTACGGGAGCCCGAGGGCAACAAGACGTGGCAGGAAGTCATCAGCACGGCGCTCGAGGAGCCGTCACGGCGGCTGCCACCGAACGACGGGCTCGTGGCGTTGCTGTATCCAACGGCGGCGGCCAAGATTGCGCTGGACCGTCCCGGCGACGCGCAGGCGGTGGCGATGGCGGAGCGCGAGTGCGCGCGGCTCGTGTGGGACGGGGACAGCGCCAACTACTTCCTGGCGCACCCAGCGCTGGCGACCCCCTTCTGCGTCACGGTGGAGCGCAACGCGGCGTGGAGCCGCACCGAGTACGCGCTCGAGCACATCGAGTCGCCGCGACACCTAGCGCGGCTCACGCGCGAGACCCGGGGCTCCGGCGACGGCTTCCTCGAGCTCGACACCCTCGTCGCCGGCCGCGTCGACGCCCACTACGTGCTCGACGTCGCCGTCTGCGCCCTGCTGCTCGTTGCCCACCTCGACGAGCGCAACGCCCTCGTCGAGCAGTTCGAGCCCCCGCCCCTGAGCGAGCTGCAGCCCCCGCTGCCCGCGCACCTTCGCGATGACGGCGGCAGCGCCGGCGGCGGCGAGCGCCGCAGCACGAGCAGCCGGCTCAGCGGGATGCTTCACATGCACGGCGGCAAGAACAAGGACGACAACAACAGCAAAAAGGGCGATAACAAGAAGAAGAAGGGCGGCAAGCGGAGGTGGAGGCTGGGGAAGCCGGCCGAGGAGTTCGAGCTGGACCTCGAGAGCCAGAGCCAGAGCAGCAGCAACATGGGGCCGCCCAAGTCCTACAGCGGCGGCGGCGGCGGGGATAAAAAGGACAACAAGCTCCCCGGCACGACGCGGACGGTCATCAAGCTGCTGTCCATCTCGTTCAAGTGCGTCATCTGGGCGCTGACGCTGGGTTTCAAAGCCCTCTGCGCCGTCGTCGTGGGCCTGAGCAAGTGTCTGACGAGCGAGAAGTTGTAATAGGAAGACACTCGCTTGCTTCCCCACTCAGCTTATGGATCGATGTTAGGACGGACGGACGGACGGAGTAACGGTTAATTGCGCACGGGGTAAGGAAACGGGAAACGATTTGGGAATGTTGTGAACGTGTTGATACCAACCATGTATTTTGTTTCATGACGGCATGTCTAGATGCGACGGATTTGTTTTATTTACTCTGCCCTAAGAGCGAGCAGGATTTAATGAATTGCACATATGGTCTCGAACGACGAGATCAGCCCACGGCGCAATACGGACACGTACACAGCAATGGCCACATACGTAATCCAATCTCTCTAATTTCAGGGGGTATCACAGAAGAGCTCCTAGTAGTGATCGCCCGGACGCCTGAACGCCGCCTGTTATTTTGTGCTAGGTAGCTTACAAAGCGGGAATGCAATGGCATGCCGATGGTGATCATGACACTCCGGGAGAACATCCTATTTCGTAATTTCGTAATTTCATCTACCGTTTCCGCTCCCGCACCTTGATCTTCTTGCCTGACTTCCTGACGCCGCCCACCGTGGCCGTCTTGGCCATGCTCGCGCGCTGCACCTCGAGCTGGTTCTCGGCCCGCGCGAGCGCGCCCAGCTTCTTCCGCGCGTTCTGCAGCCGCCGCCGCAGCTTCTCCAGCAGCCTCTGCCGCTGCTCGGCGCGGAGCCTCTCGGGGTCCTTCTTCTCCTTCTTCTTGTCTCCTTTGAGGTGGTCATCCTCGTCCTCCTTCGTCGCCGCCTCCAGCTCCTCCATCATGTCCTCGCGCTCGTCCGCGTCTTCCGCGAACACGATCTTCTTCGGCTTGCTCGTCTCCGCCGTCTTCTTCATCTTCTTGCTCGGCGGCGGTGCGATCTCATCATCGAGCCCGTCCAACATCATGTCATCGTCGTCGTCGTCGTCTTCGTCCTCCCACTCGCCATCGGCCGCTGGATCCAGGCTCGCGCCGAGCAGCACGACGCGCTCCTCTAGCGACTTGACCTCCTTCAGCGCCAGCGTCCGCTGCGTCCGCAGGTACCCCATATCCTGGGTCTTCAGCAGGCGCACCGTCTCGACGTCCATCGGCCGGTTCCCGCGGTCGCCGTCGACGGTGCCCGTCCACCGCTTGCCCTTGGAGACCACGGTGCTCGGCCCCGCGCGCGACAGCACTACAACAGGACAGGCATGCGGTTAGCGGATTGTCATGCTACCATACGCCACCTATTCCTCTCCTCGCGTAGACGGGTACAAGGGGACCGGGTGGTGCGAAAGGCATATATATATATATCAGGGGAGGAGTGCAACGTACTCCCGAAGTAGAACTCATCTTCGTTCCGGTCGGCCGCCTTCCGCTTCAGCGCCTTCAGCTGCGCCTTCTTCTTGTTGTGGTCCTTCGCGCGGAGTGTGTAGTCCTGTGCGCGTCGCAACAGGTGCGGTCGGTCAGCCGTCGAGGTTCCCCAGATCTCCTCGCGGAGCTTCCTGAAGGGAGGTGGGTGGGCGTGAGAGGGAGCAGAACAGAGTGCCGCCCAAAGAACGTACCTTGTGCTTCTCCAGGAGGCCTAGGCGGGACCTCTCCGTCGGCTGCGCGCGCTCGCGGTGGTTACGCCGCTGGAAGGTGTTGCGTACCGAAGACATACTTGCGGTTGCGACACGGCTTGAGCGGTTGTAGGTATAGTATTTATTTTATGAACCGAACGTTACTGTCGTTGGTGATTTGATAGAGGGGACCCTTCTCACGCTTTCTTGAAGGTCGAGGAAATTTTAGTGGGACCATCGGGAGGTTCCAGCCACACAACCGGGGATGGCTGGTTGACCGGGGGGGAGAGGTAAGGGTCTGTGGCGGTAAATGTGGGTCTTGTCTCCTAAATTTCACAACTGGGGGGTCGCTAAATTATGTTGTATTTCTCTATGTAGGTTCTACAGATCCAGCGTAATGGCAGAGAATTTTCTACTTGCCAGCTCAGATGCCCGTAGCAATAAATAAACCACCTTTGTACATCGCAGCCTACCTGGTAGGTAGTTCCATGAGTGCCCCTGCATAGCCGTCATCGATCGGGCGGCACTAGAGACAAATTGACCGATTTTGCTAAGCCGAGACGCCACATATATAGGAAGCTGAAGTTGCATGAATCAGCGTGCGATTTGATTCATCGGTGCCATCGTATAGTGGTTAGTACATCACGTTGTGGAAAAGCCTCTCTAGGCTAGAATAACTTCCCCGTGAAAACATGAGTTCGATTCTCATTGGCGCCAAGATCTTAATTCTCTTTTGCTACGCTGTCTATCGTTTTGCTTTTAATAAGCAAAAATTGTATGCTTATGTGTTGATGCTAACTAATATGCAGCGATGCCACGGCGGCAGGTGTGCCGGGTAGTCGGTAAGCGAAGCTGCCCTTTAGTTACTGGAATGAAGGCTACTTACTACCTACGCCTTACCTAATTGCCCTACCCACTTCCCGACATACACATACGTACACAGCCCCTATTCCACGAGTGCGTAGGTAGCAGATAGGCGAACCATTCGTTGTTTTCCACCTTGATAAGAAAAGCAAACTGCCGGACCGATATTATCTTGCCTTCTGGAAAGCCGTGGGCTCTACAGTAATGCCGAGGGCTTCTTGGGAGCGGCCTACCGTAGGAGTGGGACGAACAGCCCGGATGCGTCGAAAGGATTCTTCAACCGTCGACAAGCAGAGTTGTGCTAGGTACTCCAGAGGTTTGCATGGCGACGCACTTTAGGACTCTGCTTCACGAACGGAAAGATGACTTCGACCTGCATTCCTTCCTTGAGAGATTTGCATGGCTGGTCAAGGGCGAGGCGAGCAGGGGGTGACGGGGACTCGCGCGTCTATGCGAATTAGCATCAGAGCCTCGGGCGGAGCCTGACTCGATCGAACCAATCTCTGTTCACTCAGCATTCCGCTTGAACTATCTACATATGAACAGCCAATGCGATAATCACTAAAGTCTCGCGCAGGCCACATATGGCAGTGGGAGAAACGAAATATGATCGTCTAAGCGAGCAGATGGTGTCTCGGGTAAGTTAAGTATGCACCACCAAAACGGTCGGTTCGTAAACGGCAAAGCCGAGAGGTGACCAACCAAACATCATAATACAATGCAAATGAGTGTGAGCATGCAGACCAGGCCATCCTCCGCAACCGATTCATGGTACAGAAGTCTCCCTAGCCGGAAATGAAAGATGGAACTCCTCCAGAGACGACGCAAAGGCCGAACAGACATGATACGAATGAAAAGCCACCGATAATCCCCGTCTCTCACCAACTCCATGCTTTACCATGCAGAACATGGGGTAACGCGACGAAGCAAGTAAAATATGGCCCCAGACTCCATAACCGCCAGACGACGGGCACGACATCCCCTTACAGCTCGAAAGGCAACGCGTGTTGAATGTTGTAATTTAAAGGCCATCAGCGAAGGAGGCCGGCACCATCTACTCGCCGGTAGAAATCGCGCTCGTCTCGCTCGCCTAATTGATACGCCATCAGCCCCATAAGCCTCATATGTATGTGAGAGGAGACTTACTCGGCTCCTCGGGCGCCAGAAAGAACATCCTGGAGTTGGCGAAGTGCGTCTCAGTAGGTCCGTATCCCGTCGTTACCCGGAACGATGCGCGAAGGAAATACTAGCCCCCCACAGGCGCGCTGAACTTTACGTTCGGGAAGCTGTAGCACCCGACGCCGACGTCAGGCAGTACCCTTTCTGACGCGGACCCGTCGCTCACCACACCCACAGGGACTCCAGCGGGGCCCCAGAGGGATAACTGGACAAAGCAGTTGCTCTCGCGTCTCGGGGGCGTTAATCCGACGATGATGGCGTACGGGGGCCTCCGGTTGTGGGTCATTGTGAGGGGCGGCTGTACCTTGAACTCGAGGACAGGCCCCGCGCTCGACGACCATGATGCCGCGGCTCTGGAGGATTCGCCGTTCCGGGACGAGCTCTGCCCGGAGCCGTCCTGGAGCGAGTTGTTGTTCATGGAAGATCCAGAAGACATTGCGTGGCAGGCAGATTGGTCAAGTAGAGTGGATAGTTGTTTGCTTGCCGAGAAGATGAGATGGGAGGCTTGTTGTACGAAGATGGAAGACTGGAGGTAAACATGGGAGTGGGAGGGCTATCGCCCAGGCTTTATTAGACTTTGAGGGAACAGAGGTGGAGGCAGGCTCGACCATCATGCTCAAGAATGGATGCAGGCTCGACCACCATACTTAAAGATTCACGGGTCGTTGCAATCTGACGTGAGGAAACAACCTACCGGGGATGTCATGCGTCTTTTATTTCTTATACCTGACCTCCCAGCGATTCATCCTATGGATACGCGAGGAGCTCTGGAACCCGGCACGGTGTTATCAAGTTAGGGGCGATTAGAGCACCGAATAGCGTCCACAAAGCTGCAACAATGACAGTTATAACCAACAAAGGCTACGATGTAAGAGATCTATCTGTACTTCCCACGCTGTAAAAGAAGAAAACGTTTTTGTAGATAGAGAATGAACTTCAGGATGTGGTATCTATTTGCCCCCCATCCCTCCAACGAACCGTACTGTTTCTCCAATCCCGCTGACAAAAAAGTATCCATGGTCCGTCATCTAATAGGGGTTTATGTTCCAGCTTCCGAACACCAGTTCCCCATAACGCCACAGCTTATCAAAATTCCGCCATCCACGAGCCGTTTATTCCAAAGCACATACACAGAATCACCCCTCGATCATGCGGCTCTCGCCCCTCGCGCGCACGAGGGCCTGCTGGAGGCGCTCGTTCTCCTCGGCGCGGATGCGGCTGCGCGCGGCCTCGAGCCTCTCGACGCCGGCGTTGATGGTCTCGATGTGGACGATGAGGGGGATACCGCCGCCCCTACCACCCCTACCACCCCTACCACTGCCGCTACCGCCACCGACGCCGACGAGCTCGGGGGCGGCGACGCGGTCGCGCAGGTCGCTGAGCTTGGACTGGATGTCGCCGAGGTCATGGACGAGGCCGACGAGCTGGGCGACGGCGGCGCCACGCTGGAGCTCGATCTGGCGCAGCAGCTGCAGCTGGGCGCCGAGGTTGTGCAGCCGGCGGTTGTTACCCCCCACGAGCGTCCACAGCGTCCAGAGCACCTCGGCGCGCTCGGCGCTCGCCTCGTTGCGGCCCCGCTGCACGTGCTCGTGGATGAGCTGCAGGTGGCTCTCGGCCTGCCGCAGCTGCCGCAGCGCCGCCTGGGCCTCGAGGATCAGGCCCGCGATCTTGTCCGACACGAGGGCCGTGTGTTCCACGTACTTGTCGAGTAGGAACTGCTCGTCGAAGACGACGGGCTGGAACGGCGCCCAGAGCCACCCGCTCCAGCGCGCGAGTAGGTTGTCGTTGGCCTCGCGGCTCGCGGCGACCGAGTCGATGAAGCGCGACGTCCACCGGTTGATGCTGATGACGCTGTCGACGGCGCTTCCCACGTGCGTGTTGAAGATTTGCAGGTCGTCGGCGGTTTGGCGGATGGTCTCGATGTACTGGTCGAACTCGCCGACGAGCTCGATTCGGTTTGGCAGCTCGCTGAACTTGACCATCGTGCGAAGATCCCGGACCGAAGCTTCTGACCGCTTCATCTCCATCGGCAGCGACACTCCCGCCGCCGAGTCCTCCAGCACCTTCTCGAAGTTTGACTGGGCCGCCATCAATCCATCGAACTCGACCTGCGTACCATCGTCCGGGCCCGGCGGAAACTTTGGACAAAACGGCAGGTCGACGAACGAGGCGCCGGGTATCCTACATAACGGCGACAGCGTGGTTGATATGGATTCGGTGACCATACTCTTGAATATCATCCCGGTGCCGATGGTGATGTATACGGCTAAGAGAAGAGCCAAGGGCCACTTGGCATACCGTAACGCCATTCCAAGGATTGATAAGCACCAGGCGGCTATATCGAAAACGGCCTCCGGGGCGGCAGATGTGAATCTTTCGGATGGCGTCGGCCGCTGTCCCCGCCCTGGCACGTCTGTCTCATAGCCTTCTGGGGGTTGGCGAGCTGCAGCGGACCGCATCTGGGGGTTTAGATTTGCTGTTTGCCCGTTGTAGGCCCTTCTCCGAATTGGTTGCTGTGGTCCCTCTGTTGACGGTCGGATAGTTCTGGAGGAACGAGCACTGCCGTGAGACGGGCTTTCAGCGTCAAGCGTCGGGTAACGAAGTTCCTGCACAGGCGTCTTCTCCTTGTCCGCGGACGCATGCCTCGCGGAGGCGAGCGACGGCTGAAAGGGCACGCGCGTGATTAGGCGCTCATCGTCTGCCCTGTAGGCGATGTTGCTGATGCTGTCCTGGGATGCATCGCTTAGGCCTTGTGAGGATGAAGATATTTGCGATGGCCCGCTTGATATGATAAGGTCATCCTCGTAAGGGTCTTGGACTATCGAGGTATCAAAGCTATCATTCTCTCCCCCTTCGACCATGCGCCAGGAACTCTCCACGGGGAGAGCGGCCTGTTTCTTAGACCGCATTGTTAAAAACTCGGTGGCTTGTATACGTTGCTTAGATTCTCATGATCTATCATGAGTTTTCTTCGTCTTGAGCGATGGATCAGATTTGCGAACTGACGGATGGATATAAGTAATACCCGAGGGCAGTTCAACTCCGGCTCAGGACCTGGATCACTGCCGGACTTAAAATGATAAAACGATCAAGATGAGATATTAGGCGTCGTTCGCGTGTCTCTCACGATAGGGTGGCGAAACGCGTATAGGAGACGAGGCAGACGCGATGGTTTTATCCTGACTAGTGGTTGGGTTGTCGCAGCTGGAGCCTCATGTACAGGGATGGGCAAGAGTCCAAGACAGGCATCTAGAGGACGGATGACTCAGATATAGGGAATGCTATGGGTTGGCTACATGAACTGGCTAATTAGATGAAGAGTAAAGTTCACGTAAAGTTAGGCAGACTCTGGTAGCCTCAAGATTGCATGGATGAACTACTTAGTAGAGGCACAGAGATACATCCGCACCAAATCTAGGAGTGACGTGGAACGACTGATGACGGAGATGGACTAGCTATAGCTAATCACATGAGGAAGCCTCGAGCTAAAAGTATCTCGCTGTGATTGGCCCAGCAAACGCTTCTATGCATTTGTATCTACGCACCGTATGTACATTGAGGTCATATATGTAATTATCGGATAGAACCCCGCACTAACCCGTATTCGGCAATCATGCTAAACAGCTCGGTATCTTATCTCGGGTGCTGGTACCCAAGCCCGCATCCGAATTTATTTGCTGAAGCCCTTACGGGACTCTCCCATATTTCCCACTAGAAGAGTCTACCCAGGTCATGATCGATGGGCGGCATGCTCTTTGCGAGAGCGGCGGGGTTGAGGGTACAGCCTCGGATACTGAGTCAATTGACCCGAATCCAGAACACCACTAGACACTGCGCAGCCCCGACGTGCTTCCAAAGAAGCTGTTCTTCCCACATATCGAATCAGATCCCGAAACCGCCAGCTGATCATCGACAGCTCGGCGTCCAGCAAGAATTATTTACGACCTCCATATACAGTCCAGGATCCCCTATCCTGCTACCGAATGGAGCTCGAATATTCAATCGCCTAGTCGAGTTTCTGCGAAAACAGTATGTGCGATATGGATTCGACGAGGTTATCACGCCGACCATATACAAAAAAGCCTTGTGGGCGAAGTCGGGGCACCTAGAGAATTACAGCGATGACATGTTCACCGTCACCAGTGCGTCGCCCTCACGAAGCGATAGCACGGAAGCTGGCGAGGAGGACGAGTACGGTCTGAAGCCAATGAACTGCCCGGGTCACTGCCTAATCTTTGCGTCGCAACGACGGAGCTATCGCGACCTACCGATTCGATATGCCGACTTTTCTCCTTTACATCGGAACGAGATATCGGGAGCGCTGAGTGGTTTAACAAGAGTGCGACGGTTCCATCAGGATGACGGGCACATCTTCTGCCGGCCAACGCAAATAGAGGACGAAATTAAGAAGACGCTAGACTTCGTTCACATTGTTTACTCGACGTTCAAGCTGGGTCCATTCCGATTAACGCTGTCAACTCGACCGGCAGATCACTACATCGGGACGGCTGAAGACTGGGAGAGCGCTGAAAATGCGCTCAAGAGGGCGCTAGATGCGTCGGGACAGGAATGGACCGTGAATGAGGGCGACGGCGCATTCTACGGACCGAAGATCGATATCATCT
Source organism: Monosporascus ibericus (assembly GCA_004154915.1). Lineage (NCBI taxonomy): Eukaryota > Fungi > Ascomycota > Sordariomycetes > Xylariales > Monosporascus > Monosporascus ibericus. Next base: position 27,386 of record QJNU01000640.1, read on the forward strand.
TGAAGGATTCGGACGGAAAAGAGCATCAGACTGCAACGATCCAGCTGGATTTCCAGTTGCCCAAGCGCTTCGAGCTAGAATATCAGGCTCCGGCGCCTGAATTTGAGCGACGAGGGGAGACCACGGCGGACCCAGAGAAGCTGGCGGAGTCGGGGGCCGTCACCCCAGTCTTGATTCACAGGGCCGTTCTGGGGTCGGTCGAGAGACTGATGGCGCTCCTAACTGAGCACTATGATGGAAAGTGGCCGTTCTGGTTGAACCCGAGACAGGTCATGATCCTAACCGTGAACGATAGCGAGCCTGTCATGAACTTGGCGTGTCAAGCGCAGGACGTCCTCATGGGTAGAGATGGTCCGGCGAATAGCGCATTGTCGAGCCCTTCTCAGCTCGCTGTCGACATTGACAGCAGCCGGCGAAGCCTGCCTTTAAAGGTCCGGGAGGCTAGGTCGAAAGGTTACAGCGTGATCGTTACTGTGGGTCCGAGGCAGGTTCCAAACGGTACCGTCACTGTGGAAATGGCAGGTCGCGAACGTAACGACGGCGCGGTAGAGCAAGTGCACGAGGAGATGGCTCCGAGTGATCTGTTGAAACTCTTGAAAGCCAGAGTCGACTCCTACCAATAACAGCAGCGTCAATCTATGACAACTGGATGGGATGCCAAAGGACATCCCTGTGTGTAACAGATTTAGAATAGCCTCCGCTGCTATAACCAATCGTACCCTGGTTAAGGATACCTTTAATCAAGTTTTAAAAATTGGATGCTGTCCCGGACCCTACTATGTCTCAGGATCCGCGCTTATCCAACTCGGCCATCTGGCTGCTCGGGTGTATTCCCCGTTGCCTGCTGCATTGCCTCAAGTTCTTCCAGAATTTTGAGTGGACTTAAAGCAACGGGTTAGATTATGTCGGTAACAGCTTAAACGAGACTTACTCCTTGAGGTTGCCGGGCACGTGTTCTCCTCTCGCCTCGAGGTCCTTGACCAATTCGCGACGCTTTTCCAGCTGCTCCTTCATGTACTCCACGGTTCTCTTAAGCACCAAACCTTCCGAGCGGCCCTGGCCCTCGAGGCCCGGCACAAGCTCGCAGAGGCGGTCGAAGCCAGCCCTGATGGCCTCCCGACGCTTTTGCTCTGTTCGTTCGTGGCGTCAGCATGGGCCTCATCATTTGCGCGCCCCGTTTCGGAAACCGTCGTCTCTTCTTACCTGATGCGATGTGGTTCTGTTTCTTCTCCTCTTCCGTCAGACGGGGCTTCCCGTCCTGGCCCAGAGTTTGGCCGTTCGCATCCGGGCCGCCACCGAACGGGTTTCCTCCTTGATTCGCGGGCGGACTGGACCCGGATCTCGACATTATGAGCTTCTTCTATTCGCACTGATCGGACAATGCTGGCGCGTAGCAGAATCCCCGGCCGTGGCGAAACTGCAAAAAGGTGCTCTAAGCTGTGGATGAACGATAACTTGTTCGGTACCAAAATAGCAATTGGGGTTTACCACAAGTCGACGAATTGTATTAGACATTATGTTCCGTAAGTTCCCTTCATAACGAGGCATGTTCTCATTCAGAGACGCGACACCGGCTGGTTGGACCTTCCATACAGTTCATATACAGACCAATTCGCAAGGGGCAAGGGGAAGTTGAAAGGAAGGAAGCATGTGCAAGACCCCACACCCACAGTATGTAACTTGTAGCCCTGTAAGTCCCAATTAAGCTAGTCCCAACACCTCACTGGGGACCACACATGCAGTCCCCCCGCTCTCACTGTCCTACCCCACTAAGAGCAGACCTAGGGGAGCTGGAGATTATGTAATATGGGCATCTTAAAGCTTTATCAGGCCTCGGATTGACGAACTTCCAGGGACCTGCATCCAAGCCCATTACCATCCCGTTGCCACTCCTAAAACCACACCTCTAGCTCGCAGGGCTCGGAGGACAAGTGGTTCCTGAATTGAGTTTCAAAACCACCGAAACTAGGACATACCTCTCCTATCCAGCAAGAAGCTCCCTTTACTTTAAGCGATACACACCGATCGTCGATCGGACACCTCTGCAATATGGACGAAAAGAAGCCCCTGATCCCGTCTTCAGACGAGAACGACAACACGCCAGCCGACCCGCCGCCGTCCTACGTCGCCTCGGCGCGTGGGCACGGCATCCCGCTGCGGCAGTCGGCGACGCCGCCGATCCGCAAAGGGGGCCCACCGTCGCCGCCGCAGCCGCTCGAGCTGCCCATCATCCAGTACATGCGGTCGCACCGGGTGATCCTGGCGTCGGCGTCGCCGCGGCGTCGCGCCATGCTGGCGCAGCTGGGGCTCGGCAACCTCGAGGTGCGGCCGAGCACGAAGCCCGAGGACCTGTCCAAGGCCGAGCTCGGCCCCCACGGGTATGTGGCCGCCACGGCGCGCCAGAAGGCCCTCGACGTATACCAGGCCGTCATCGCGGAGCTCGAGGGGGCGGAAGCCGGAGCCGCGGGCGAGGCGGCGGGCGGAGCCGAAGACGGGGATGAGGAGGAGGGGGATGACGACGACGACCCAACAGAACAAGGAGAAGGAGGCAAGGCGAAGAGCAACAATAACAGGGAGGGGAAGAGAAAGAAGAAGCAGCAGCCGAAAGTACGACCGCACCCCGGCGGCGACCCGGACCTCGTGATCGCGGCGGATACGGTCATCGTGACGCGGGACGGGCAGGTGCTGGAGAAGCCGACGAGCGAGGCGGCGCACGTGCGCATGCTGCGGCACCTGCGGGACACGCGCGTGCACCGGGTGCTGACGGCCGTCTGCGCCGTGGCGCCGCGCGCCGACGCCGCGCACCCGGGGTACGAGATGCGCACGCACGTCGAGGAGACGCGCGTGTGGTTCGCGCGCGAGGGCGACGGCCTGCCCGACGACGTGCTCGAGCGCTACGCGCGCACCCGCGAGGGCGCCGACAAGGCCGGCGGCTACGCCGTCCAGGGCGTCGGCGGCATGCTGCTCGTCGAGAAGATCGACGGTGCCGTTGATAACGTTGTTGGACTGCCCGTCCGCAGGTGCCTCCAGCTCTGCGAGAAGGTCGTCTTTAGGCAGGACGAGGAGAGCGACGAAGAGAGTGGCGAGGAGGAGGGACCGGGGGGTTGGTGAGGTGCGGGAAGGGGCAGCACGGGCGCGAAATGTGCGCCCGTGTGCGGTGCGTGGCCTTGGGGGATATCATGCATGATCGCGTGTTCGGAGTCCAAAAAGGCCGTCGAACTTAAATGGGCGAGCCTTTGAAGCCCACCGTCGCGAAGGTATGAATTCACAGAGCTTGTCGTTTGGGGATACATATAGACTAAGGGATAATAGATAGGCGGATGAGCTGGTAATTAATATCGAACTGCGGATTGATACTGCGAAGATCACGTGCACCGAACGCAGCGGCAACCACACCTCGGAGCAAGTCACGTAGTTGGGTCCCCATCGTGGGGCTTGGGCAGCCAGTCATGATACAATCTCATGGGCCGGTTTAATGTACAAGATACCCTACGTCTGCCTCCCTTGTTCCTGGGGGTTCTCATAGCTAACTCAATCCCCCAACGGATACGCATGCAACACCTGGCCATAGTACAACTCGGAGTCCTTCGAGGCGAGGAAGACGAAGCTCGGCGCGACCTCGCTCGGCTGTCCGGGCCGTCCGATCTGCGACCCCTCGCCGAACCCCTCCATCTCCTCGGCCGGCCGCGAGGCGGGCTGCAGGGGCGTGTGGACGGGGCCCGGGGCCACGGCGTTGACGCGGATGCCCTTCCCGACGAGCTGCAGGGCGAGGGAGCGCGTGAAGGAGACGATGGCGCCCTTGGTGGCCGCGTAGTCGACCATGGCCTTGGTGCCGCGGAAGGCGACCGTCGACGTCGTGTTGATGATGCAGGCGCCCTTGCCCATGTGCGGGACGGCGTACTTGGTCATGGCGATCATCTGCAGGATGTTGCTACGGAATACGCTCTCGACCATGTCGAGGTCGATCTGCGCGATGTCGGCGCACATGACCTGCTTCGACGCGTTGTTGACCAGCACGTGCAACCGCCCGAATCGGTCTACGTGCTGCTGCACCGCCCGCCGGCACGTCTCGTTGTCCATCAGGTTCCCCGCGATCAGCTGGCACTCCCGGCCCTCCTGCTCCACCAGCCGCTTCGTCCCCTCCGCGTCCTCCTGCTCCTCCGGAAGATACACGATGCTCATGTCCGACCCCTCGCGCGCGAAGAGCACCGCGACGGACCGTCCGATGCCGGAGCTGCGGAACGAGCTGTAAGCATGATTCACCGTGCGTGAAATTATGGTTGTTTCGTTACATAGGGAGGCGGCAGGTGACTTACTCTCCGCCCGTGATGAGTGCCTTGTTCCCCTCGAGCTTCTTCGCCGGCTTGTACTCGGAGAATCCGCCCTTGGCTTCCAGCTTGGTGGGTTCACTAGGGGGCTTCATCTTCTTCTCCAGGCTGTTATGTAGTTAGCATGGCCCCTCTCCTTTATTTTCCTTTCTGTTTCTTTCTTACCCAGGCAGGTCCTGGGTCTGCTTCTCAGGAACAGGCTTGAATTCGCCTTGCGATGCCGCCATACTGAATAAGATGAGATGATTGCTCTTTTACGATGAGAAAGTCAAATTTTGTCGAGGTGAAGAGTTAAGTCTGAAGAGAAGACCTGGTCGCGATCCGGAAATATTAGTAGGTGAGCTCGAGGTGGGTTGTTGGTGACATATGGATAACACACTGTTGATGCACTTGTGACGTCAAATGACGAACAGGCCCTTTGAGACTTGACTTTCCTCGTCAAACTTCGCAGCAGTACACTAATTAGCTCTGACGTATTCGTAGAAGTTGAATTGCAATGCGCATTGGGAGTTTTATCGAAATTAATCCACAGATTTGAGAAGATTTCCGTCCTAGGATTCCGAATTTCTTACTGCAGCAACTAAAGGATGTCGTAGTCACCCGATTTGGCAATCTTTCTGGACGACTGTGGTCATGGGCGCAATACAATCGCCAGTTGAATTGAATAATCAACTCTGCTCTAATTTCCTTAACGCTTTCCAGACAGTATATGCATAACCTGGAAGGGGTATATATGGACCAAGCATGCTCCGAGAACACGACGCTCAAGTAGCCGTCGCCAGATAACAGCACCCCTGAAGCCCTCCTGCTATGAGGAAACCCATTATACAAAACTCCAGAAACCGTCTAGTCCATTACGAGTACCCGTAAATTTTCGTCAATCAAAAGAAATTTTGTTGTGACCCCTAATGCAATGCTTGAATGAAAAAGAAAATAACAGGCCGAATAGGGGCCACCGTGGCCAGGTATCCACCGCAACCCCAGTTTATGCCTTGCTGCACATATGCAGTTTCGTGGTGATCTCCTCGACGCGGGTACAATAGGATCATGTTCCATATGCATCTTGGGTACATGAGTGCTTTGAAATGGCGTCCATCAGCGCTTTGAATTCGGCTTTCCCCTTTGGGACATTCTTTCCGGGATGTTGGTTCTTAATATGGACCCTCAGGTTGTCGCTGCGATCTTGTAGCTTGGGGCAGTACGGGCACCGGTACATGTCGCCATCGCCGTGCTTCGTCCTCTTGTGCCGTAGGAGAGAGGTGGCCGCGCTGTTCCCAGTATATACCTTCTTGCAGTGGGGACAGGGAATGCTGCTACTCTCGCCGTCGTAGGAGGTTGCCGTGCCGCTAGGAGTGGTATTAGTGTGGAATCATATATACCGTGCAAGGGAAAACTGGGCTTACATGTCTTGAGAGGCGACTTCATCCAAGTCAGTTAGCGACGCATCTGATTCGTGCGAGATACTTGTGTTCGTCGAGGGACCATGCGTAGACGGAACTGAAAGGGTATTCCATGTGCGCTGCCTTGGATGGAACGTATCGAGAATCACAGTCGGATCAAAGCCGCTTTGAGCGCCGTTCGTCACCCCCCTCAGGCGCGACCTCTTATACTGGACTGAATAATAACTATGCACCTGCCTCCCCCTCGGATAAAGAAATGGGGTCATATCTGACATGGAAGCAAGTTTTAAGCACCCGTCAAGCAAGCGGGATGCATATCGTTGCTTGTATATTCGAGAAGAAATCATTGCCTATAATACGTAAGCAACTATACCATGCTATATAAATCATAGCTCGTATTTACCTGGCCAAGAGATAACAGGTAATCTTCAACCTGTTTAAGACAGCTTAGGCTGTCGATAGAAAGCATAACCTTCGCCGAACTTTCTATGCCTTTCACAATGGCATCCTCGACACTGGAGGCTGATATTCGTGGAAACGAATCTAAGAGATGGGACTGAACGTGCCCCTTGAACCGGTCGGCGCGCACTCGAGACGCCGAAGTTGTACTACGACTGTGATCCTGGTCCGGAGGGTCGGTGCTTGGAGTTGAAAATTGATCCAAGAGGTTATTCTGCAAACCGAAACCTGTGAAGCTGTCAGGACGGATGATACTGTAGTCTAGTTGGTGCCGGTCTTACTTTCTAAATAAGCCGTTATCGTTGCCCAAGATTGAGAGTTTTTCAACTGGTAGCATAAGCGATCGGGGCGGGCAGCCTCCAGCTCTGCAGGCCGTGGCTGAGACCCTCGCGTGTTATTCACCATATCCGGCAGAGCAGGGCCGAAGGGCATCTGTTGCGCCAACTCCACCTGTAGCCCGGACACCATAAACGGTGCAAAGTTAGGGACTGCTGGGGATAGTGTCAAGAGCGGAGGAATTTGGTTCAGGGGAGTGGAGTGGTGAGTTTCGTGGAACCACGGCATTAGTCCGTGGTCACTCCCGCTCACTTGCTCTGGGTATGCGGGATCCATGGACATATCTAGGGTATCGTAGGTAGTCATATCGAACGTAGGAAATGAGGGTTGCGAAGGTGCCGGAGGTCCTATGCGTTCAAATATCTGGCCATCAAACTGTGCGCCGCTACCCAGATGTTCCGATGGGTCAGACATGGGCGACGGCTTCGGAGACTTCCGCACATTCGGAGAGGTATTTGATGTGTATCCGGATGATAGGTGCTCGTATATAGGGCTGAGTTGCTCCCGTTCCACTTCCGAAAAGAGGATGGGCCCCCATTCCCTGAAAGCCGATGATGCTGTATAATCCCTCTTCCGGCGGATTTCGAAAACGGAATGCTGGACCAAGACCGCTGCGAAAGAGTCCCGGATGGAAGCTGGTGGCTTGTCCTGATCGATGTCTCGAAGAGTGAGCAGGCCGACCTCACGCATGTGAGACGAAGTAGGATAGCCATCAAGCAAGTCCGACAAGCCGGTACAACCCTTCTGATCCAGGTACTCTTTCACTGCTTCATAGTGCCTGTCCATCTTATTTTGCAGCTCGAACAGCAAATCCCACTGCTCATGACACGTCGGCTGCTGCAAGTAAGGAGACGAACGCCAGGATAAGACAGAGATACGCGTATCTGAGGATCTCGGCTGAGGAGATACGAGCGTCGCCCTATATTCCGGACTCCCCGAACCTAAACATCACGAAGTAGGCGTTAGCAATCATGGACCATGGCGGGGTAGGAAGTTCCACTACGAGAAGAAGAGTATATGTACCCCTGTATGCCCTAGAGCCAGAGCGGCTCAAACCCTTGGTTTCGAAGACAAATGTATCTGAGAACGCATTGACGGCGATCAACCCTTCGAGCCGCGCCGAGCTATTGGTGCCAAATACGTCGACCATTGCCTAGTCTCGAGAATGGCTATGGTCTTTTGTTCCAAGGGAGGTAGTACACTGAACGGAGCAACGCGGGGCTCGAGCCGGCGGAACTTTTTGGAGGAACGAGGAGCTCCGAGAAATAAGACTGAGGAAAGCCATCGCGATTTAATACGACTTGTTCAATCGAAGAACTCGAGCGCAGTGTTTTCAGCCGCCGCAGTCTTGTCCTGACAATTCCCATATCGTGGGTTGGGCTGGATGATAAAATCTTTTTCAGCCGCTTGTCCTCCTCTGAAGGTGTGACGAAAGCATAAGCTGCTGCGTTGTACCTTCAAGGCAGGGGGAACTCAGGGCCCGGCCTAAAACAGCAGCGCCACAACGGACACCACGGTACCCGACCCACACACCCCAGGTTCGGCTGCTCAGTTGGCGACGAACGAGTTTTCCCTGCCCCCCACGAACATCAGTTCACGTTAGCAGGTCAGTTTTCCACGTGCTTGCCGTCGCAGCACCGACGATGCAGACGAACGTCGCTGAAATCAGATTGAAGTCTCGGTAGATAATACTATACAAGTCATCAGTTGAGTCACGACGACGAGTTAGGGTTCCGTTCGCAACTCTGCGTAGCTGCCCAACCTTAGAGGACGCCCGGCGATGCGCCCTGCTACGTGCCGGCAACCAAGAGACGACTGGCACGGTTAGGGGTAGGCCGGCAGCTCCGGCAATGGAAGCAAGACGGGAGGTTCTTTTGGGCAGGTAAAAACCAACGGCTGCTTGCATAGGCAAAGAACGACGTAGCATACCGAGACAATTCAGAGCCGGCCCCGTGACATTGCGCTTCGGGCACCCAGTGTTTACCGCCTTTAGGCAAGGGCTCACTCCGAGGAGTTATGTATTCCCAGCTTACTGTAGCATTGGGTGCTTCAACATTGATGGTAATTGTCGATGATTGCTAACCACTGGCCAAGTGGGAGAAGCACCCATTACTCCCGGTCGCGTGGCAGTTGGGCGTTGATTTGCATGTCTCGGATGACAGCACAGCCCCCAGTTACCTTCGCTGGACCAGATGTGACTTGGCTGGCGGGATGTTTGGCCGCACCAGAGAAATGTTCCAAGTACCAGGCTGCAGTTACGTTCTACTTCCCCGAAGCACGGCATTGGTGGTCATCTTAACGACCGGTTACGTTCCCGGCGTCTGGTAATTTAAAAACAACGTCGTTGGTTTGTGCTATAACGGGAAACGAATGGAAAAAGGACCTTTAGTAACACGAGTAACAGAAGCTTTCGTCGAGAAGGTGATTAAACACGTATCTTTCGTAGCAAAGCCACCCCGATGTATTCAATGCCGTTGTGTTTTTCAAAGAACTGTCTTGCAGGTGGGGTGGCTTCCAATCCAGATGACGTAGGTGGTGGGGCACCGGCCGGGAGCTATGCGCAGACCCTTATGTAAGCACAAGCTGCAATACCCCCCATTTTTAAAAGGAGCTTCACATTTGGTTGAAGGTAACCATGCCACAATAATAATGATTTCGGATACCGCACGGATCTGTGTCGAAGAACTACATTTGTTCGTTTGCTCTCTTGGAATCAAAGGCAGCGGATCAACTATGCGAGGCCAAGTCCAAAGTATCATGGGAACACAGTGTAGCTAGAGCTACTCCTATTTTTGGAATGCCTGGCGATGCGTGTACTCAGGGATTTGAGGGGGGGGGGGGGGTTCCTGTGATGCCCTAAGCTTTGAACTTTACAATTTTTAACAGTCATTCAGGGAATTCGATGTCAGCTAAAGAAGTAGGATCCCAATAAGAACCTCAGATCTCTAAAAATTGCATCATATTTGCTTATAACCGACCATCGCTACTAAAAAAAAAAGGGCGATAACTACTTGGGGCCATGTGGTTCATCCCGTTGATACGGGGTTATGGGTACATGCATGGAACCTGTAGAATATGGTGTTGATGTCTATATAACGAGGCTTCAGGTCACAGGTCCTTAGGATAGCTCTTCATCCGGCGTATTCACACTCATTTACCCCGACACCTTCGTTCTGTCTCACCGTCTTCCCAATTTGGCATATTTCGAAGGCCGGTCACCACTACCCTACTAATAAGCATGTCTGCAGCATAGGGCTCCTGATTCGAATTAGAATATCGTTGCGCAGATCAGAGACCAACCCTGCTCTCTTACTAGCGGGTGATCACCATAGCCAACACTGAGAACGACACGCCAAAATTTCAGTTATCCACGTTGGCCTAGCCTACAGCCATCCTACTCGGCGATATATACCCATAGTAGCTATTGAGTTTGCCCGTCTGCCGGTTTAGTCGCAGGCCCGGGGTGGGTCCACACTGTGAGCAACTCTGCGTGGTTTTCCGTGTCAAAGCCGATTGATCGAAGCTGGACCAATGAGCTGGGCTTTGAGCCCAGACTCAACTTCCTCGTTCATTCGCACCGAGCTTTGGAGCATGTAAAATAACCCTCCTTTCACCTCCCACCCGCGCATTACGAGCAACTGATCAGGATGGATGGCATTACAGTGAAGCTTGCCAGCCAGATGGCATTGACATCCGTCAAGGCAGGCTAAGAAGAGAATATAAAGTCTGAAAAGAGAAGGCGCCAGGCTGGTTAAGGAATAGGGTGAGAGCAATGACAAGACCGTTCCCACGACCTGGGCCGATGGTTGCTCAGCTTGAAAGCATGCTCATGCGAGAAGTTCGCTTGAAGTGGGAGTCCAAAGTGAAGCAGCAGGTCAGAACAGGAGAAGGAGAGTCTAGGAATTCGGAGATTTCCTCGGGAAAAGCGAGGCCACCCTTATACGAGGTCGCAAAGGAGAGAAAACGTCTTTTGTGACGGCTAGGTTAATTAATTAATTCATAAACTTTAAGGTTCCCACCCTTCCGGCTTTACCAGAGTTCTCTTTAAGGTGCAGTTCGAGGCACTTCAGCAGATTATTATTATGGCCCGTGCCAACCCTGTCAATCAGCAGGACAGAAGTGGAACTGCTGATGGTGATGTCTCCATTCATTTGAGTTTCGATTTAGTCCGCTGATTGAAACGAACGGCTTTTTAACTCTGATCAGCCCTGTTGCTTCTTGATATAGCTGAATCGTCACATTTTTTCAATAATATATGGCGTTAACGCTTTCGTAATAATCGTCTTATTTCTAACCTTCCTAACCTTAAATCTAATTATTTAGCCTATGGAATAAAGTTCATTCGGCCTTAATATTAATATATTCGAAAGGGAATAAAAAGTATTGATAAGGAAAACGGCGGCTTATTCGAAGGACGGAAAATATTAAAAAATATTTGTAACGTAACCTAATTCTGTATACAAAATTAACGGTTAACGCTAAGGCCTTCCAGCCTTTAAAATTTTCGCGAAAAAACCTATATCTTATTTTTAACATAACTGTTATCCTATTAACGCAATTTTACGTAAAAAGCCCCCCGGGCTTATCGATTATTTTATGTGCCCGATAGTTTTATATTAAAACTGCAAAGGTTCTTATTAATCTTAAACTTTCGCAAATAAGCTACGGCGAAAACCAAGCTAAAAGTTAAGTCGAAAGCAGTTAACTATGCGCGCGTTATTTATGGAGCTCGTATAGGGTAATAATGCTTTTCGAATCATATTAAAAACAAATTAACGAAAGGTTTTATATTCCGAATTATAAGATTAAAGAACGCGGTTATTAAGCCGTAACTAATAAATTAAATGCGTAAAGGATTTCCGTAACGAAAAGGTAGGTAAAAAATAAATATAATCATTTTCAAGAAAAAACTTAAACGTGGTTTGCGTTAAAGGAAGCAAATGGCTTCGGTTAGGATAAAGCTTTCTAGATCCTTACGGCTAAGCTCGAAATATAGGAAAGTTATCTAAAGGTTAATAATGCTTCTCATATTAAACTGTATGGTAATAACTAACTATTACTTAGACCTACCTTAAAGTAAAAGCTTTCCGTTATAAAGCATTAAAATACGTTAAACTTTATAAAACCGTATTCGGGCCTTTCGTTAAAGTTAAAGGCGAATTAATGTAACGAACCTGTTATATATCCACCTGGAAGTATGAGCAGTATCCGAAAAGGGGTCTTGATTTGCAGGTAACAATAAGGCGAGGGATAATTTACTAGAGGTCTATTCGTTAAAGAGGTTTAAAGACTTTTCCCATAGTAAAAAACGACTGCCTCTGGCTATAAGCTTAGATTGATAGCTAAGAAGCGAAAAACTAAGTAGGTACTATCTATATAGGAACTTGGTTCATATATATCCTTCTTATCTCCTTAAGGTCTCTACAACCTCTTTATATAGTCTTCTAGAAGTTTCTGGATAGTCTCTGTTAACGCGACAAAGACTATTTAATGAGGCCGGGGTTTACTCGTTAGGATTACCTTTTTAAGGTTTCATTTCTGGCCTGAAAGTCCTTCTTATTTCGTAACATTATTCCCTTCCTTATAAAATCTTTATCCCCAAAAATAAATAGGTTAATGTAACGAACCTGTCATACATCCACCTGGAAGTATGAGCAGTATCCGAAATAGGGTCTTGATTTGTAGGTAACAATAGGGCGAGGAATGATTTATTAAGGGTCTTGTTCGTTAAAGAGATTTAAAGACTCTTCCCTTAATTAGAGAACGGTGCAGTTACCTCCAGTTGAAAGCTTAGATTGATAGCTAAAAAGCGAAACTAAGTAGGTGCTATCTATATAGGAGACCGGGTTATATATATCCAACTTGATTTTTTAATAAATGTATTATAGATTTATGTAATTTATGTGATTTAGTCCTAAATTACTTAAATTACTTAAATTACTTAAAGGTTAAGCCCTTTGGCCGAACTTTAGCCGTAACGTATTTTTATGCTAGGCCTTAAAGGTAAGTTCTTAAAACGAGAACATTATTTTCGTAATATTATTTCCTTTTTTTAAGGATCTTTGTCCCAAAAATAAAACCAGTAAGTTACCCTTCCTTATTAATCCCATTTCCGAACTTGGTTAACCTTTATTATGTCAGGCCGTATTAAAAAGCAGAAAAGAAAGCCTCGTTTAAATTAGCGCGATTTTCTGGACGACCGTGCTAATTTAAATAAGAAATTTAGTGTTAAGGCTTTTCCGTATTCTTATTATGTTCGACTTGGTAAAGCCGAATGTTTTTACGCCTTAAAGTACCTAAGTTGTAATAACTGCATTCGTTACTAACGTTTTTTTTACGACGTTTTAATTATAAACCCCCTTAAAAGGGTGAACGAGATATAGGAACGATTTTAAAAAAAAGTAGCAAGAGGTTAAGGATAGTTTTTTGGCGTATTAAAAAATAACGGAAAAGGAATTGGACGAATTAAGGCGTTACCAAAATGAAAAATCGAAAAAGTTTATCGGAAAATTAAAACGCTTACGTTTTTAATAGGATCTCCTTAAGAAACGGACGTTAAAAATATTAAAGAAAGGTTTAAAGTTGAATTAATTAAAAGAACGGGAAAAAATAAAAGAAAAACGGCGATAGGTGGAAATAAAGCAGGCGTAGCTCGCTTCCGAGATAGATGCCATAGCAAAGGCGTTTACTTTTTTCGACTGGAACGCCGTAGGGTTGGATTTAAATGGGGGACCTTTATTACTTGCGACCTTAGCCGCGTTAGAGATGGTCGGTCAGGATTTTGCCGGTAAAACGTTTTAACCAGGTTTATCGTATTTGTTAGGTAATTAAATGGTTTCCAAATGTTTTTTTCGTATAAGTATTCTTTTTACTTAATTAGGTACTGGATTTTGTTTTTGATTATTTTGGAATTTAATATCTTTTCGACTTCGTATTTATTATCGTCCCTTTCGATTTTTAGGCTTATTTTTAACGGGGCGTTCTTAGGTACTAATTTAAGTAAGGAAATATGGAAAATAAGGTATATCTTTATTATCTTAGGTAATGATAGTCGGTAGTTAGTTTTAGAAATAACTTTATTAATTTTAAACGGATTAAGCTTTTAGAATTAAGCTTATCGCTAAATCTTTTGGTTTTAATTTGTGAGATGTTCGACGTTACGTTTTGTTTCTAGCGTAGCAAATAAACCTTATTTCCTTTTGTTAAAATTAATCCTTTAATTTTTTATTATTATAATACTGGGTTATTTTTTGTTAGAAAAAACGTAATTCGGTTTATAAACGGGATTATATCGTTTTAATTTTTATTATCATTATTTCGGTTCGTGAAGTTATGGTAATAATTATAAGAGTTTTATGTAATAATTACTTTAATCGTTAGATTACTGCCTTATGTCCGTATATAACTGTATAAGGGGAAATGCTTATATTTTCGTTAATAAACGTATTATAAGCTATTTATGCTAATAATAACAACTTTATCTAATTATCTTGCTGGTAATTAACATAACTTCGGAAGTATTATTTTAGGGTCTAATTTAGTCGTTCCGTCTAACCATTTATTTAAGAGATTTGCTATTTGCGCAGTGAACCTTTTGCTATTTGCGCAGTGACCCACACTTTACACCTGCAAGCCACCTGCCACAGCGCTGCCACCTGCCATAATAA
>QJNU01000641.1:9484-41476 GCA_004154915.1 Monosporascus ibericus
CCCCCCCCCCCCCCCCCGAGCTCTTAACATGCTTTATAAATAAGATTCAAATCACGCAGTGCTTTTCAAACCTATCCATATAGCCAAAAGCGTGTTGAGAGAAATGAGACTTCGAATTTTGGCAAGGAGGCACGAGTTGTAGGAGTACTAAATAGTCAATATGGGGCTTCGCTCGCTATCCTATCCGCCGAAGCCCGCCGCCGACGGGGACCCCGCGGTAAAACCGGTACACGTGCTGATCTACTTCATTACGGGCAACCCGGGGCTGATAGACTACTACGCGCCGTTCCTGTCGCACCTGCGGGAGCTCCTCGACGATTCCGCGTCCCTCGCGGCGTGCCGCTTCCACATATACGGCCAGGACCTTGCGGGCTTCAGCGACGACGACCATGAGCAGCCGTTCGACGCGTCTCCGGAGCGGTGGCCGTTCTCGCTCGAGCACCAGATCCGGCTGGTGGCGCACACCGTGCGATCGATGCGCATCGAGGAGGAGGGTCCGCGGCAAGGAGATCCCTATGACCGCGTGCTGCTGATGGGCCACTCGGTGGGAGCGTACATCGCTCTGCAGCTGTGCCATCGGGCGCTGCGGGAGGAGCGGGAGCGGAAGTCGAAGACAGAGCCGGACGCAGGTGGGGGGCTTTCACCACGCCTCGACTCGGCTGTCCTTCTATTCCCGACCCTCGAGCACATCGCGCGCTCTCCGGCCGGGTGGAAGCTGGACCTGCTGCGGCGGACGTCGCTGCTCGAGGCCAACGCGCACCGGCTGGCACGGCTGATCCTGTGGCCGTGGCCGCGGACGGCCGTGTCGTGGTTCGTGCGCTGCGCCATGGGGTTTCCGTATCAAGCGGCCGAGGTGACGACGCGGTGGCTCAAGAGCCGCGACGGCGTGTGGCAGGCGCTGCACATGGGGCTCGACGAGATGCGGACCATCAGGGAGGGCGCGTGGGACGAGGAGCTGTGGGGGATCGAGCGCGAGGCCGAGATGTGGGAGGAGGCGCAGCGACAGAAGCAGGAGCAGGAAAAGCAGCATCGCGCCGACAAGCCAGCGCCGGCGCCGACGCCGAGGTTCTATTTCTTCTTCGGGAAGCACGACCACTGGGTCGCGAACCACTACCGGGATCTCTTCATCGAGAAGAGGAGGAAGCAGGTCGAGAGGACCAGGCTGATGGTGGATGATGGCGGTCTACCTCACGCCTTCTGTATACGCCATAGCGAGACCGTGGCGGAAAAGGCCTGTACCTGGATTCAGGAGATGTATGGCAGCCCGTAAAAGATAGGTCCGGTCAGGTGCTTAGCGCCCACGGAAGTTGCCGTACAAATTACATCTTTAATCTGATGTATTGTAGGCTTCTGAATTAGTATCCCCAGTAAGCGCTGTCCGTTGCGGGGCTAAATGCTAATATTGACTCCCATCATCCTCCGTCATGACGAGGTATTCGGCCTAAGCTTCATGCCAAGTCGTCTTCGCAAGGCTGGACGCCAAAAGACGTTCGCTTTCCGTACTCCAAGAGTCGCTGCTGCTACCGGCTAGGTAATCTATCTTTTGTCCTGTATTTCGGATCCATTCCGCCCCGGTGAACAACCCTGGATTCTGCGGCAGTTGGATGTTTACCACATCCACTACATCGATGAGATCAGACACAAGTTACAAGACCACGTGCGATATAAAGGCCCCAGGTCAACGAACCTCAAACAGACGTGCCAGCGGCGCCTCTATGACAAACAACGCCGGTAACCGCGTGCGATGTAAATACAAACAGTACAGGCGTAATTGATCAGAACATAAAGCTGATCTTCACACCACGATCAATAGCAGAAACAGATATCATGGGACAGGTCTTACTTCTGCAAACACAATAGTTAGCAGCCTGGTAAGATACGATTGACACTCAGATAGAGTCGAATGGTCGTGATGCTACGAAGGAATCACCATAAAAATTGACAACGGCCCACGGGTTCCAAGCGCCGCAATGAAAGCAAATATTCTACAAAAGTAAACACATTCGATCCCCTGAAGATACGGAACTGTGCATTTAATATTTTACTTGCCAGATGGAATTCCTGCCTGGTATACAATGGCCAATGGCGACTCGAAGTCTCGAAACAGAGTGTCCTCGGTTATCAGGTCCATACTTGATTACCATGCATTAAATCCAAGTCCTCCACTCTCCAACTTGGTCAGAGTTCAGGTTATAGCAGAACAATACCGGCACCAATGCCCATGGCAAGCAGGCCGTATATGGCGGCCGCCATGCTCATGCGGGCGTTTCCAACCGCGGCGCTCTCGCCGTCGGAGCCGGAACCTGAGTCGGAGCTGGAACCGGAACCGGAACCGGAGGTCTCATCAGATGTCACTGCTACAGCGGTGGCGGCGAACGCAACTTGGGAGCTAGCGCTAGAGAGGGCGTCAGAGCACTTGGTCTCGGTCGTGGGAGATACCTTTAATCGCGGTTAGCAAAGGGCAATCATCCGGAACACTGGGATAGAAAAGCCAGCGGGAGAGAAAAGGCGGTTGGGTGGTAATCTTGGCTGGGAAGACTTACCACCTGAGCCTGGCCGTTGAAATTGCAGGCGGTGGAAGAACGGCCCTGGTTCTTGTAGTAGGCATCTAAGACGTGACCGAGCTGCTCACGAGGGTTGCACATGACGTAGGGACCATAGACGCCGGCGGCGGTGTCGCCCTTGATACCAGCGCAGGCCGTCTCGTCCTGGCCGCAGATGTAGCCGAAGATCTCACCGAAGTCCTCTTCCTCGAGATCATCAGCGGGCGCACACTCCAGGCTGCTGTACATGCAGTTGCACAGGGAAGCGTCAGGAGTCGGGGGCAGAACATCGGCGACCTCCCAGTCGTCGGCGAGAGGGGGGCAGGCGGATGCCGAGTTGGAAGGCTCGTAGTTGTCCATCTGGACGCCAGTAGGGTCGACCTCCTTCATGACCTTCTCCAAACGGTCGTAGTTCTTCATTGTCTCGGCCTTGCCGTTCTTAATCTTAACAAGACCTGCATAATAATGTCAGAGATAAACCCCACACGGTGCTTGGAGCAAAGGGGACTCGAGTGTGACCTTACCGTAATCGTTCTCCTCCTGGTGGAACATGTACACAATACCGCCGCTGAAGACACCAGTCATCTTTTCGGAGTAGAGAGCAAGAGTGTCATCCCAAAGACGACCCTCGGCCCCTCCGACGGTGTTGCAACCGTACTCGGCCAGGAAGACGGGAACAGAGTAGTTACCGAAGAAGTCGACCTGGACATCGTAGCCGGACTTCTCGAATGTGCTCTTACCACACCACGAGTAGATATTGTAGCCCCAGAAGTCGATGGCCTCCTCCTCGGGACCGCAGTTGAAGTACTGGGCCATGTGGACACGGATCTCCGCATCATCGTTAGCAGCGTAGCCGACACCCATCCATCGGTGGCCATTGGCAATCTTCTTGGCAATATGCTTCTTGGTGTCACGGGTGGCAGCCTTGACGTAGGCCGAAGCCGGAGTGTTTGTGGCGTTGTTGGTGACTTCGTTTCCCTGCAGGCGTTGGCATTAGCAATCAATTACTCTCTCTGATAGCCGCAAAGACAGCACACTAGTGTCAAATGTGGACAAACGATGATGTTACGCCCTGCAGACATATCCGATTACGGGTGGGCATGGAGCAAAGCAACCGTCCCCAGACAGAACGGAAAGACAAGGGATATCTACGCACGGAGAAGAAACCGATGACGTTGTCGTACTGCGCAAGCTCGTCGATGACGGCCTTGTAGCGATCAAAAAGCTCAACATTCCAGGCAGGATCATCACGGTTGATGGACAGCGCAGGCTCGCCGAGATCGGCAATGACGTAGATGCCAGCCTTTTCGAGCATGGCCATGCATTCGCTGTGATCCTTCTTGGGGTTGATGGCGTAGGTTCGGATGGTGTTGGTTCCGAGAGCAGCAAGGAGCGGGACGTCACGCTTGCAGACCTCAGGATCAGCCAGGGGGTCGATGTACTTGGCGTCCTTGTCAACCTGGCCACCGGGACCACCGCCTGCCTCCTGCTGGTAGGCGACACCCTTCATGAAGAACTGTGTTCCGTTCTCGTAGAAGAATTTGCTTCCCTTCATGATGATGGGGTCGATGGCGGCGGCATTGCTCGCCAGTAGGAGCGACGTGACGGCAGAGCGTACGAAGCCCATTGTGATTGATTTGATCGTTTCGTTGGTGAACAAATAACAGTATCAAGATGGGTCAAAGATGTTGATGTAAATGATACTTGGCGGCGCGGTATCCAGCTCTTACAGTCGTTGTTTTATGGTTTCTCGTTCCTTTCTTCTCCTTTATCCGTCTCAAATAGTATTAACAGGTGGCGCAGCTGCCATGTAGTGAGCGACTTGAAATAAACAGGTACAATCAATGTCGTGTGTATTGTCAGTCAAAGTCAAATGAGTGTAGGTGGTTGTGGATTTGAGTGTAAAGAGCGAAGGGCCTGGTATAATGGTCCTATCCCGTCTTTCCTCCCAATGCAAACGCAAACACAACAATTAAAGAATACGCAGACAACACGTCCAAGTGAAAAAAGAGTAAAAGAGTGACGAGATTTCGAGAGGGAGAAAGAGTGCGAGAGAAGAAGAGGGAACGACGAAATAAAATACGAGTCTGGCCCCTGAGACGTTGGTGAGAGATGCTATTCCATTGGAAAACAGGGGGCGAGCGAATCGTACTGTGTAAACACCCCGGTGTCTGTCAGGTACCGATGCGTTTAGGGGGCTCAGATTGGTTCCCGATTCATCCATGCGGGGTCCAGAAGGTATGGGCGAGATTAGATCAATACGCTAAAGCAGCCTAACATAGTATAGCGTACAAGTTACCAGCCCTTATGCGCCGTAGCCCCTGATCTGATGCATGGTTAAAGTCTATATCTTCGGTGTCATTGGTTTATTATGCTAAGCCCCTGCCCCCTTAGTGCATCTTGACCTTTTAACCACTGTAATTGGGCCCCATCTTCCCAAAGCGGCTCTTAGCGATTTGACAGGCCCAATGCACGTACAAAGCACGCCGTAAAGGATGAGGATGCAGACATGAACAGCTTTTTAGGGTTCACATACGTACGACGTGCCTACTTAGGAGACCTCCTTTGAAAGAAAAGGCGTGGCCACCAGTAGCAGACTGCGCCATTGCAGCTTGTGACATCGTATCGTATTTGAGCCATCTCCTTCTCCCGGTCCTCATTTCGTTCAGGTGGGACCGCATACGGAAACCCACCCCATGAGGCTAATAATAAAAACGGTCCTCTTAGTAGCGATACATTGCATCCAGACATGAGTAAATACCCGCCACGACTTTAGAGCAATACGAGGCTTCCCTTTTAAGCTCTGGTTATCAAGGTGCTGATCGGAAAGGTGGCAAAGTGGTAGTGATAGGATTTGTTGACATATGATTGAGCGTGGCAAGTTTTACTTACTACGATCATGAGTGGCAATCTGTATTAAGCGTGGGCAAAATGATTTTTTTGAATGCCGCTTCTGGGCTGGCCTGCTCTTACCTGCCCTTGTCAGCCCCGGTGGGTTTGCCGGCTTCCACTCCTCTACGAGCCCCGGTTCCAAGCGATGGCACGAGCAATATTCGGCGTTCCTCCCAAAGGCGATCCGTCAAATCCAGTGTCCGATCGGCGACGTCGTCATGACGCTCCCGTGTCCTAGTTGCCAGTGACAATCCTATGAATCGCTTGTGACGTCAAGCAGGGCAGGTGAGCTTCTTCGCTGAGGACGGCCGACTTCGTGTAAACTTTCAGCCCTTTCCACCCATGACCAAGACCTCCAACAAGAAACCAAGACGTCCAATGAGAACCAAGACGCTGGGCGCAATAAGTCAGTAAAGTTACGCTTCCCCGCTTGCTTGGTTATTACACGCTCACCGATCCCTTGGTATTCTCATTCCAACCAAGCAATCGACGGAGCGTGGCAGTGTAGAGGCCAAGGCTTGTTCTATCCTTCGTTCGCCCCTCTTTGTCCATCCTGAAGCTCGAGTTGGTGGGGACAACCGTCGAGTACACATGAAGAATGCCAACCATCACAGCCAGCCTGTCAACCGCCCATCGCATCCTGTAGCTGCAGGCTGGTATTACTGATACCTTAGCTGCTTGGGTGCTCGGTTGTCATTTCTAGGTACGCTTACATCCCGATTGGTGTATGTTCAGGGTGAGACCAAGGTTGTTCGATGGATATCTGAGCAATACCCAGGGGATGGAATCATTGACTTGTATGTGAAATTTTCTTCATATTATGTAAGAGAACGTCTATCCTATATTAAATGTGGTGTCATAGAAGGTAAACATTTTTAATCCTTCCCGGTGCTCGTCATCTCTACAGCCTTGATGCCTAGGCAATCACTCTCCTCTCTGGAGGAGCATCGGACTTCACTTCAACAGCAGCGAAAGGATGGAAGTCCGAAGTCTTAAGACCCGGTAGGAAGCCCGCACTTCTTCGCGCAGCTGTCGATGAGCTCGGCGAAGGCCGCAGGGATCTTGTCTCTGAGCTGGTCGATCCTGGTCGCGTCAAGCAGTTCCAGGTCACCGCCGGCTGCAGCGATGATGACGTCGTCGGGGAACGCGGAGAAGAAGTTCCTGGCGATCTGGGTGCGGCCGGGATCCGAGTTATCGAAGGCGGCGGTGAACGACGCCGGCTCACAGGTGGGGTTGAACTGGAAGTGGACCTCGCCCTGGGGGAAGAGGAACGAGCGGAAGTTGCTCAGCGTGGCATTGACCTGCGGGATCGGACCCGTGGGGTTCATGCCGTTGAGGTTCCCGGCCCCGCCCGGGTTCGCCTCGAGGATCAGGCCGCCGATGAGCTCGCCCTGGACCACCGTGAGGAGCTCGTTGGCGCGGGGGTGCAGATGCGGCGTGTTCAGGCCGCAGGGGTTGACCCAGCCAACGGCGCTGGCGACCTTGGTGCCGATGAGGGCCGGAAAGTTGTCCACAGTGGCGAGCGCGATCGTGCCGCCGGTGGGGGGCAGGACGGTGTTGTTGACGAACGTAAAGGTGTAGTTGCTGGCATCGGGCGGGTTTGGCAGCAGGATAGCCTGGCGGTCTGCTTGGGAGGGGGCCAGGAGGAGGGCCTGCTGCAGGGCTTGTATTTCCTCCAGTAAAGGCGTCGAGACCGGAAGGGGAGGAGTCGCAGAGCTCGCTCGCCCCGCGAGGGGAGAGGCGGCTGCCGCCACCAGGAGACCGGCCGAGAAGACCGAAGCAAGGGTGTTTTGAAGCATCTTGGTGCTGTGGTTCTTGTTTTTCTGGGCCGATGGACTGTATAGCTGAGGTCTGGAGCGTTGTGGGAATGCTGCGTCGATGGGGATTCTGAAAAGACCTGTTGAGGGTGCGACGCGGATGGCCCTTTTATATTCCGGCAACATCAGTGATCATTCATGACGGCCTCGCTTCCGAGTAGATGTCCGTGCTTATTTAGCGCTTGGGCTCGACCGGGCCTACGACAGCCAGCCCCCTTGATGAGTCGATAATTCCTCGTCAGGATATTTCTCGAGTAGCTCGTTGCCACATGATGGTGGCCGGGGTAGCCCGAGCTCACCGGCGGCAATTCCCCTCCCGGGTGTTGACATTACAACATTACTCCATGAGTGGGAAGCGTGACCGCAAGGTAACCCCCATAGAAGGCTGATGAGTGAGCAACGACGCATGAGGTTGCCGGCTCCATGGGGCTTCCGGCGCTCCTCCGGAATTCGTCAGCGCACAACTCGCGGAGTCCAGTAGGCGCCATAGAGGTCGGGACTGGTCACATCTATTGCGGGGTCCCTTCAGGATAAATTCACAGCGGCGGCTCTTCGGTGGCGCCTCGGTTTTGAAGCTGTAACTGCTTATAACCACGGAATCTCTTGTGGTTTTGTAGCCTGATCGGATTCACTCGTAATTTATTCCGTAAATACTCTAGTTTACATAATTTAACGAGTCCTGGATTGAGACGACTGGAGTTACATCGCTCCCGCGCCTTGCAGATGTCGAGAGTCCATGCAGCCACATGGTTGCTTACACATGGCGCTGTGCTTGGTGGTGCGTACGCAGTTCATAACCATTCCCAATGTCGCAGGGACGGAACGGGTTGAAGTACACTGGCGTCATTTCCTTTCCTACGCCGTACAACCATCGCTATTCGGGAGTTCGGAGATTCTACTGGCTGACATTGGCAACCTGCCAAGCGGTGGTGCCGGAAAGAGACGCAACCATACTATTCCCGGCTTCTGGCTTTTAAGCCTCATATGAGACGACCCCCATCAACGCCACACCGCCCCAACGCGCCGGTGTTTTCCCATACAAATCGTGAAATTTGCTGTATTTGCACAAGTGTCGGCAGTTGAGGAGATTTATTGAAAGGGCTTTGAAGAGAACCAAAGGGCTTTGATTTGTGGCCCTAGTATTGCAAGGACGAAGGAGCTGAAGGCTATATGTGGCTGCCCCCACCCCACCCCTACTTCTGGGCAGCAAGAGAACAAACAGACAGCATCCCATCCCCCCCTAGTCTAAAGAATTGCAACACATTTGCCGACGACAAGGCTACTTATGAATTAAATAACAATCATAAAAATAAACGGTCTTTACAGTTTATTTAACATTTGCTGATAACTTATATATTATATAGGTAATAATTCCGCAACCGCCCTAGTATTAGGCCCGGCAAGCATCCTAATTGGGTATGCACATGGCTGCTGACGAGGCTGGCAGGTGACGTGGTGGGCTGACAATCCTCGCTGAAATGGGCCGAAACGCTGTTGGCAGCACTCACTCTGAGCTACTGTGATGTTTAGCCATCCCTAGGTTCTGTCTCCTGTGATTCTCCAGGGTGCCGGCGTTCTTTTAAGGCCAGTCCTAAACTGAGGAACAATAGTGTACATATCGCCATATTACCTGATGTCCTGGTTGACATCTATTATATGGTGAGTTGCTGAAGATCTATTCGGATCCGGTAACAATTCTTATATCCAGCCATCTTCTCCCGTGTTCACTAGCGGTTTTCTGATGGCTGCGTTGTTGGCTCATCATTCAAGGTGAGGACTCTAGCAGGGTTTGAAACCGAGTCCTCGCCTCACCCGAAGAAACCCAGCTCATCTCCCGCTAGTTCCCGGACTTGAAGCATACTTGTTTCCGGAAGTCATCTGGTGGCGTAGTTTCCAACTCCCCATTGCCTCACATGTCGCATGACATATTCCACATCGTCCAAGGTAGGAACAAATCCTTTTTGTCTGGGGTCTCTCTACCCGCTGTGACTCGCCAACAGTAGATTCGAACTATGTGGGAGCTCTAATCCTTTTGTTCTTGCCGATATTCTGTAAGCACTAAGTTCTGTTAGGTCGGCTTGTAACCAAGAGAGGGAGACGTATGATATAAGGGAATTATAAGACTTTCTGATCTCTATAAAGGCAAGTTTCGGCATCTCGGTTGGCAACATAGGACTCGATCTATAACAACCCTAACGTTGGGCGCAGCCGCCTTCGCATAGATATCACGCGAATTCGATGGTGTGTTCATTTGACGGTACATGAGGCCTAGACCAGGGAAGCTGCATGGGTTATTCTTCAAAATATACTGCTGTATCCTACACGCATTTCTACCGTATTTGGTCTGTCGTGGATGGATTCGACTGTTATATAGCCTCAGCGCCAACTCACTTTTTTGCGGTCTCTACCTAAAAGTCCTATTCTAGACGCGTTCGGCTTTTAAGCAATCTCACATGTGCGGTCGGCGGCTTTTGTGGGTCGGATGCTGATTGCCACAGGAGGGAAGATGAACATGCTCAGATCCTCACTTCGTTTGGAGCGACGTCGGGATCTATTGGTTGGTGCTATAGCAAAGCAATCCACGGCCGCAGCTGTGGCGTCTGCACATGTGGAGAAAATGCTGCCTATGGTGCCATCCCGTCTTGTAGGATGTCGAGGACTGTTGCTCACATATGGCTGGCATATGGCGCAAAGTGCTTGTCAATGCTGCCCCGCGTCGAGATGGCACGTGGTTGCGCTTCTCAGACGTAGTTCATCCACCATCCGATAGGCTAGGCACTATGTGTACTAGGATGTGCCATGTGAAATGTGATTAGTGGTGTAAGGGGGCCCAGATAGATCACCTCCTCGGAATCTTGATAACTGAACCTCAAACGCCGGGAACGCCATCGGACCCCATTGACACCATTGCTGCTGAATTGGCTGCACACGTTTCTCATTACACAGCAATGTTAGCGCGGTAATCCGATCGTAGCTGAGGGCTGGAGCACCTTCGTTAGGTATCGGATCTCGAGGTGATGGACCCCTTTCCCCAGCCGAAATGGTGCGTTTTCTTCCCCCAAATGGTCACGTAGTCAGCAAGTGTATTTCTATGAGTTGGGAGTATCCCGTGCGTTCAGATGGGAATATTCGAGGTTAGGTGACTCAGGCGTAATCAGCTTAGGGGGTTGAAGCTCCGCCCTGGCGGAATCATACTTAGATGAGTTGTAGTCTGTGGTGTTCAGATACCCAAGGTCTATTCTGATGGATTGGAAGGACCTGAAGAAACAGCCTGCGGACCATGCATTGTGTAATGATAGTGATGTGGCTGTTAAGGCTCAGGATACACACTGTAACGTGCTTCATGCGACGTTTTCGTTAAAAGGCGAACGGCAAGAGTGTCAGGTGCCAAGGTGTAACTCCCTTTCTAGGGCCCAGTGCCCCCACCCGTGAGGCCCTGGTTTGTGTATATATAGGGAGGCTTCACACCGAGTAGTTAGGAAAAGGCAGGCATTAATGGTCGTCTATTTATTACCTATACTACGAACTATCAGCTAGGCTGCTTCTTCTGCCTTTCACTTTGTACTTCACCCTTTCTCTAACAAAGAGCCGAAACGTTGATGTGCGGATTGCGACCCCTTATGAAGTCGGAAGTGGGCAAGTACAAACACACTTCCTCCGTTTCACAAGAACTCATACCAACACTGATTTCAGCACAGAAGATTCTGTTTGGACCTCGGTAACCGGGACAGAGCCCGCAAATCTTCTCTGCAACAGGCTTTCACCGTTATCTAGACAGTGCCCCTTAACCCTCGGACACACTTCCCGACAAACTCAACGATCTCCTCATTGAACCTCTCTGGTTCTTCATAGAATAACCAGTGGCCCGAGTCAAATATCGACATCGTTGCTACCCCTGCACTACCCTTGTCCACCCTCCTAACCGTCTCTCGCATACCGTCAAGTGGGAAGCATCCAGTCCTGCGCCCGGCCATGACTAGCGTGGGCGCCGTAATACCCTCGATCGCCTCGCGGTGATCATATCGCGTGTGGTCAGCCAGCAGCCTCGTCAACCACTCCGGATCGCACAGCGCGCTGATTTCCGTGAAGAACCGTTCGTCCCGCTCCCGTTGCCCCGGCGTCACGTTATCACCGGGTTCCGGCGCAAACCGGTACCCGAGACAGTCGGCAACAAGCGTGGCATGCGCCGCGCGCGGATCACGGATCCATGTCTGCTGCGCGGCTAGCATCGTCGCCTCGTCGTAGCAGCCCAGGTGCGCGCACGAGGCATCCCAATCGCCAAAGGGCGACCGATCCTGCAGCGGGGCTTGGTCCACGAACACGAAACCGGCAAAGTCGCCGTCGCTGAAGAGCTCTACGTACGTCCAAAGAACAGCAGCGCCGATCGAGCAACCCACTGGAACGATCCGGACGTCGCTGGGAAGGCCACCGGATACAACGGAATAAGCGCGGAGGAGGTGCGTGATGAGGTCCCGGAGATCGGCCGCCAATCGCGCGACGTGGTACCCGCCGCGCGTGTGCTCGGAGCGGCCGTGTCCGCGCATGTCCGGCGCCACTACCCAGTACTCGGCGCCGAGAGCGGAGAAGTTCCGTTCGAAGTAGGCGCTCGAGCCGCTGAATCCGTGCATCAGAAGGATGCAAGTCTTCAGCCGGTGGTCATTTGCTGATGTACCTTCTGGCCCGAGCGGGAGCGATGTTTGGTAGGCGAGCCTACAGCCGTCATTTGCGTCACAGTATGAATATTGCATCCTGTTTTGATATTTGAATTTTACGGTCAACCCTCAAGCGCAACAGTAGAGGGCGGCTAGACGGTTAGAAAGCGAGGAGTCTTAGGTTCCAGTTCGTTTCCATATTGAATCTTTAATTAGTCGCATATTAAACCACCGTCTGTCGCACTGTGGCTGGACACTGTCCCGCCTCCTTTAGCAAAGCGCCAGGATCTCTCTGGGATGCATCTCCCAGTGAACCCGCCTCGTCGAAATTTCTCGACCATTTTAGATACCAAGCTCATGAGGAGCCTATTTCTCACCATCGTATCATGTCTACGACAAGTGCTCAATATATCGTTCACCAGGACCTCGTATGGGGGGTCACCGACGGGGGGGAGTCCGTCGAGGTAGCTGTAGTGAATGGTCAAAGATTGGCACAGCTATATTTCCAGCCCCATCCTCACACCCAGCCTTCGGGTAAAGTAAGCACTCGCGTGGGCTACCTTTTCGTTACGTCTTGGGTCTTTCTTGGACGATAAACACGAAGCCACAGGGACTCCTGTCTCACGCTGCTCATTCTCGCCGGCGGAAGTAAAGCGCAGGCTCATGTCTAGGAATAAGAACTTGTCCCTAAGGCCAAGGCAGACTTCACTCCATAAACTATATTGTATTACCCTTATAAGACTGGAGAGAGATACGCCTGATGTTATGCTTATGTGTTCTGTGTCTGTATGTGTAAGGTTTCCTGAGCGATTTGCTAAGGTATCTATAATAACACTGGTTATCCAGCCTAGCAGGCCTTCATGGACAGCGAATAGCCATCACAGCCATGGTCTTGGATTTGACAGGAGTATGACCGTCGACATTTATTAATTTCGCCGCGCATGGTGAGAGCACGGTAGTAAGGATGCAATCGGCAGAATTCGGTGTAGGCGCGGAATTCTCCTTTCACACGGACGAACAGACAAGACTGCAAGCTTGGTCTAAAGCCTGACTAGGCGCAGTATATTGATGATTCGGGTAGCTGCCACTCATCGATACTGTCTTCCAACAGTCCCAGAACTGGCCTTGGCTGGCGATGCGGACTTAGAACTTGGGTGAACGTGCACCCCCCAGATATCAAACGGAGCCCGCGTGTTGCCGTACAGGCACCGGAAGGGATCCCGGGTGAGCCAAGGTCATAGAGAGACGCCAAGTTGCTGACGGCTGGAACCTAGGCCGAGAGTCGACGCAAGCAATCTAGGTGGGCAGTAAACGGGCGTCAGAATTCTAGACCCCGCCGACGCTAAATACAATCCCCAAGGATCGACATTCCTCCCTGTAGACCACCATGCGGAGGGCTGCCCTAGATCTCGAGTTCGATAGTATATCGTAAGGAGGAGGGAGGGGTATCCGCAGGGAGTCGAAGCGCTAGGAGCCTAGCATTCCTCTGGCCAATATTACCCCGACTCGAGCAGGGCCGCTTGCTTGCGCATGTTGCTAGCCAGTAGGAGCGTTACCAGATCCTTTCTGTGCCCGGATGTCCAACAACCGCATTTAGATGGAGGTGTTTTTCTTGGCCTCGCTGCCGACTTTCTGCTAAGCAAGCTGGATGATCTTGCCATAGTCGCCAATCTGTGTTGAAGTGAGGGACAGGGGCTTGCTACGAAGTACACTGACATGCCTCCTGTCAGTGTTGCGTATACATAGCAGGCCTCTGCCACCAATATTGACAGCTAGACTGAACCTCAAACGTATGCTCGTTATCCTATATTTCAATAGATTGATACGATGCATTGAGGATAATAGGCGGTTTACCGATCTTTCCACCGTGACTCCACTAGGTTTGCCAGGATTGTTGCGCGAATGCCTCGACACATTGCTTGGTGCAAGCGTTGCCGATTGACACCATATCACGCAGAGCTCACGCAGAGTCCACGACGTTCTGAAGATGATGTGCATATAGCTGTATAGTCTCCAAGCCCTCAACGTTGGACACTAGTAAAGGATTGGAGAAATGCATCCACGTCGCGACCAAGACGACGCATATACCACCACCATGGATAGTATTTCTTGGGCGTGTCGTACGGCATAGCTGGACCACGGCGGCTCCCGGGACTCTCACGACTGCGGCTGAGGCCGCCCATCGATCCATTTGCTCATGTAAGGCCCGTCGAGCCAATATCCCAATTTCTTGTAGTAGCTGCGAACCCCAACGCCGCTGATAACGCTGATCTTGTCGCTCCCGTGCTCGTCGCGGGCGATACGCTCCGCCTCCTCCATGAGCAGGGTCCCGAAACCCTGGTGCTGGAACTTCTTGGGGTCCCTCGCGTGGACGGGCACGGCGGTGCCGTAGACGTGGAGCTCCCTGACAAGGCTGGTCTGCTGGCTGACGAGCTCTTCGCGGTACGTGTACTTCTCGGTGCACTTGCGGAGTCGCAGCAGGGCGACGAGGATATCCTGCTTCGGGTCCTCGTACGCCAGGAAGGTCTCCCAGCCGCCATTGGCCGCGTAGTCGCGCCGGACTAGCTCGATCTGGTTCGGCCGAATCTTGTTCTTCACCTCGTTGATGCCCACCTCGCGCGTCCTGACGTCGCGGCACGTCGTGCCGAAATCTTTCATGCGGGCGAGTGCTAATTCTCTCAGGTTGCCATTCTCCACACCAGACGTGACCAGAGGCATGGGGATATCTCTCTGGACGCGGTAGATTCTCGTCCAAGGGGGGACCAGCGCAAGAATTCTGGCAACGATGTCAATGAGAGCGTTCGGGGTGTAATTCTGATAGCGGCCAGTGCGCCATAGCTCGTAGAGGCCGGTTCCCCGAATGACCAGCGTAGGGTAGATCTTGAGTCCGTCGGTCCGGAAGGCCGGATTCTCAAAATACTCCCTGAACTGGTCCAGATCGCGCTCCATGCCGACGTTCGGCAAGTCGGGCATCATATGGGACACGACCTTGAAGCCGGCGTCCTTGGCTAAACAGAAAGTCTCGGCGACGGCGGCGACGGTATGTCCCCGATTGGTGTCTCGCGCGACATCTTCGTAGAGCGACTGGACACCGATCTCCAGCCGCGTGCAGCCGTAGCGGAGCATACTGGACAGATGCGGCTGCAGGCAATAGTCCGGTCTTGTTTCGATGGTGATCCCCACGCATTTCACATTGCTCATCTCCCCAGCCTCTACGGCCTCGTCGACGTTGGAGGTCTGATATCCGCTTAGGGCGTTGTGAAGTTGGGAGATGAAGTCTTCCCGGTAGGACTCGGGCAGAGACATGAAGGTGCCACCCATGATGATGTATTCGACCTTGTCGACCGAGTGGCCGAGCGACTTGAGTTGGTCGACACGACCGCGCGCCTGCTCAAAGGGGTCATACCGAGCACGGATGGCCCGCATTGATGTGGGCTCATATCCCGTGTAGGACTGGGTACTGTACTCGAAGTCGGAATCGGGGCCACCGGGACAGTATACGCAGATATTCCCGGTGTACGCAATATGAGGACAGCGGTGGGGCTTGCACATGACAGCGACGACAGCAATACCGGAAGAGGTCCGGATGGGCTTCGCGACGAGCTTAGGCAAGATGTATTTCTTGTAGTGCTCGGGAATGGCAGCGATGATGGCGGTCAGTGGGGGGATATTGGCCAGCTTGTGTTTCCTCGACAGTTTCGTCCGTAGACTATTGAGATTGATGTCGCGCTTCGGGTTCTTGGGGTCTTTGGACGCTTCATGATCTTCGATAAGGGCATTTGCAATATCGGCACAGCACCGTAAGAATCGCTCGTTCTCCGGAAGAAGGTTGACATCCTTCTTCCGGCTGGCAGTCGTCATCGTCATCGTCGTGGACATCTTGGGCGACTCATCCGCGTTTGCACGAAAGCGTGGCTGGAATCTGCCGTGAGCCTCGCTGGAGAACTAGGCACCCAAGGTGGTCAATAACTAAAGGTTGAAGTTGTCACTTCAGGTCGGTAATCCCTTTTCGACATCTCGAATGCACGGATAAAAAACTCGCCCAACGATGGAGGGGCAAAAGGTCAGGAAACTTTTTAAGTGTTCATACCTGTACGACATGTGGAACTCTACCCAGGAGGGTCAAGACCGGTAAGTCCCACCCCAAGCTGTCGGTAAATAACATGTAGCGTCTTTAAATATGCTATGAAGGGCGTACTGTACGATTCGCACTGGAAATAGCTGAGAATGTACAGTGTTAAAGAACCAAGAAAGCCGAGCAGGTACAGCATAGTACATCCTCGGTTATGGAGGTTACAACTGAGAAGTACATGTATGTAACACTTGGAGGGGCTCTGTCTTGCCCCGTTTCTTGCTCTGTTCCTCTCATCGGTGCTGCCCCTCGCTCTGTCAGCTGAACCTGAACCACCAAGCGCTCTATGATGCGTATGTACACGAGCCGACTGCGCTGTCTGCCTCCTTTAAATCGGATGGCTTTGGACTTATTATTACGGCCGGCCAATTGTGGTTATTCAAGACCTACGAGTGGTAAATACATACATATATATATATATATGTGCATCTGTAGCTTCCGGTCTGTCTGTAGCCTCACCTGCAACCTTCTGCTCCTAGAATTACAAAGTACCTCCCTCAACCTACGCCACGAGGAATTGGAGAACTGGCGCCGAGGCTTCACTTCTTCCCAAATCATTTATTACGGACCCGAGACAAGTTGGCTTCATACCCTTCTCGCCAGTCCCAGTCTAAGTGTTTTATGCTTCCGTCCTGCATCTCTTTCTGGCTTGTTTCACCAACAACCGTCAAGGGCCCCAGTTTCTTTGTTCTACCACAACGGCCCCATTGTCGTCATATATTATCTGGAACCACTTCCCACATCCTCGCCCGACGTCCTCTTCCCTTCACGTCAACTCCACACCCCCCTCCTGCCCATCCATGCCATATCTTCTCATCTGCGCGGTCGTCGTTTCTTGAACAGAAATACCGAGCATAGCCATGGCCAGTAACAGGGCTCGTCGAGTCGCCAAGGAGTTGGCCGATATCCAAGCCGACGCCTCCGTCTCTAACATCACCGCTCACCCCGTTGATGGTGGCGGTGACCTTACGCACCTGAAGGCAAGCATAACAGGCCCGCCTGGGACGCCGTATGAGGGAGGGCACTATGTCGTCGACGTCAAGATCCCTACCGAGTATCCCTTCCGCCCGCCCATCATGAAGTTCGATACCAAAGTTTGGCATCCCAATATCAGTAGTCAGACCGTACGTCATGTTCCCCCTTATGAAATTCAGTGCTCGGGCTGCCACGAACCCTAACCTCATGTGCTAACGTCGAACTGCGTCTTGTAGGGAGCAATCTGCCTGGACACACTGAGTACGGCGTGGTCCCCCGTTCTGACAATCAAATCTACCCTCCTGTCCCTACAGTCCCTGTTCGAGAGCCCCGAGCCGAAGGACCCCCAGGATGCCGAAGTTGCGAAGATGATGATGTCGGATCCTCCCGCCTTCAACAAGAAAGCCCACGAGTGGGCTGTCCAATACGCTGGTGCACGGAGAAATCCCGCTTTCCAGTCGGTCAAGCCTAGATCCGGTGCCGGCGCCGCATCGACGTCGCAAGCAATGGACGAAAGCAGGTACGGCATACTTGTTACGCATCCTAAGCGTATCAGGCCTTGATTGGCGGTTCGGGAATGGGATCGTACGTCGGCTGACTAGGAGCATTACAGGTACCAGGGCTACAACAAGGACCTTATCGACCGGTTCGTCAACATGGGCTTTGATATCGACCGGGTCGTGGAGGCATTCCTTTTCGTCGGCATCGACAAGAACGACGGCATGGACTACACGTTGGAGGAGGCGTACATGGGAGATATCACCGCCCGACTCTTAGGGGAGCCGTAGTGGCGAACCGCCAAAATATACTGGGTTAGATCTGCTTGCCGATGACGGTGGCCGTCCGGTCTATCCAAACATACGACCATTACCATTTCCCCTTATCGGCATGTATGGAGTTTCAGACATCGGGGCTCGGGGTGAGGTTCATTGCATTTTTCTAAGAATTATTCTGGCTGCCAGGCAGTGTCGGAGAGCGGAAGCGAACGGAGAGCCTGAGAAGGGGCTCAGCGGATTTGCATGAGGTCAGGCGTCAGCGGGTTTGCCATGTTGTCACGGCTGCGATCGTAGTTTTGCTCAATATATCCGTTCTTATTACTTCACTGGCCTTACACCCTGCACTGTTACGACTATACAACCCGTACTGTTGTCGGTGTCGCGCTCTCATGCTGCTGTTGATTTCCATGCGTCTCTTTGTCCCAATATGGCCGCGTAAGTTCGGGTGAGAATTTGGACTAAACACAGGGGAGCGCTTGGATATTGCCAGGTACTTCTAACTTGTCTTCGTTGAGGACTCAGCCCAAACAGCGCTTTCCAACGTGGAAGGATGAGCCCTCCTCGGTATCAAGCTCCAGACTACCTATGCTAACTTCTTCTCACCCGGTTACTGCCAAG
Source organism: Monosporascus ibericus (assembly GCA_004154915.1). Classification (NCBI taxonomy): domain Eukaryota; kingdom Fungi; phylum Ascomycota; class Sordariomycetes; order Xylariales; genus Monosporascus; species Monosporascus ibericus. Next base: position 27,890 of record QJNU01000641.1, read on the forward strand.
TACAGCCCGAAGCATATCTCTTGTTTTCGTCCATTTGATCTGATCAAATGCAAGGCCAGATGGGACAAAGTTCACTATCCGGTAGTTAGAAAGATGCATAGCACTTACTATCTGACATGGCCCATAACAGAAATGTGAGGACGTCTGGGCAGCGTTTGTTGGCTATGACAATGGCCCCCCATTAAGGGAACGCAAAGTTACGATTTTAGGAGGAGTGTAGCTGCCGATGGCTGAAACAGTGGACATTCGTGCTCTTACGACAAAAGCAGTAGCCTTTGTAGCCCGTAGTCACCCGCCGGGCGGGGGGTGGTCGCGTCTCTGGCTACATTGCGGCGAAATTTGGTTTCACTTATGAGCCGATAGCCTGTGACTTTATCCAGTGCTTTTCTATTCTTGTGTCATCTGATCATCTTATAGGTTTGGACGAGGAGCTTCCTTGCCCTGATACCAGCTCGATTGACATGTTTAAAGTTCACACCGAAGCGAAGCGATCATCTATTAGCGTCCGGTGTGCTCACCTGTCATCGCCAAGAATATATGGTGAGCATGGTGGGTATCGGATTGGCAATTGTGTTCAGAAGCTAAGTATACCAGCCTAAAAATATACACGTCGAAAAAGGTAGAAGACGCAGGACACCTCAAGTCCTAACCAAGACACGGATAACGATGACGGCCGTCTTCTATCATTGGCTCGGCTCCGCGATGTTCGCACTGAAGGGGAGGGGTGTTCCGAAGTTGGGCGACCCGTCGGAGTTCGTGCCCAGGACCTGGACCATGGCGTACCTGCTATCGTCGCAGGCGCCGTTGGCGTTCGAGGTGGCGTGGTAGACGTTCCAGGTCTGGCTGCCGTCGGGGCTCTGGAAGAAGCTGTTGTGGCCAGTGCCGTAGTGGCCGTTGGCCTTGGAGAAGACGCAGCCGTTGGACTTCTTCCACGCGCCGGGCCGCATGGGGTCGGTGCGGCCGTCCCACTCGAGCGTCGCGAGGCAGTAGTCAGGCGTCCAGCAGTAGTTGGCCGAGTACACGATGTAGGTCTTTCCGCCGTAGTACAGGGCGACCGGGCCCTCCTGAACGGGCGTGCCGCTCCGCTCCCAGGACTCCGACGGCTGCGAGATCACACTGATGGACCCCGTCAGCGACACGTTATCGTCCCCGAGCTTCTGCAGGCACGTCGACTGGTACTGAACCCCGTGGAAGCACGAGTACGCCATGTAGTTGCCCCAGCCGTTGAACCGGATCACCGAGCCGTCGATCGACCACGAGTTGGTCAGCTGTCCCGCGTACGTGTAGTCGTCCCATGCGTTCGGGCCGCCTGTGATTTTATGTGCGTAAGCTTGCTTCAATCCCCCTACCCGTTGAGACTACATTATGAAATAGGAGAGTCTGAAGACAGTGAGGGAGGCGGGCGAGCCGCGGGCGAGTATCTTGTAAGATACGACGTACCCTTCAGAACGTGCATGTTCTGCCCGTCAAGGTTGCCGGCGTTGCCGGCGGTGTAGTAGATGTACCAGTTGCCGTCGAGGTAGTGGATCTCGGGGGCCCAGACGTTGCAGCAGCGGCTGGGCTCGGTTGTGCTGTAGACGACCTTCTTGGACGCCGTCTTGAGGCCCTCGATGGTCTTGGACCGCGCGAGCTGCAGGTTGGTCCACGACGTCGACATCATGTAGTAATAGCCGTCGCCGGAATAGGCGATGAACGGGTCGCTGCCGCCGGGGCGGCGGACCGGGTTCGTGAACGCGCTCGCCGCGCCCAGCAGGCACGACGCCGCCGCGAGCAGGGCCGTGCCGGCCTTCCGGGTGCTGCAGAACATGATTTGCGATGGGATCAAGGGGACGCTCGTTGATAACCTGTTTCGTATCGTACGTATAGACCGACTGGGCGAGACTTCGATCCAGCGAGCGTGGATGATCTACGAAGAGGCTTTCATTGCAGATCATCATCCCGGTGCGGTCACTGCTTATTATAGCCTCTCGTATACCTGGACGTCGGTCTTCACCGAATCTCTTACGACATTCCTCCATCTTGGCCATCGGGCCGTGCTAATGATTAGCGGCCGGTTGTAGCAGGGACTCCGTGTGCCGAGAACGAGCGTAGAGAGCAGTCGATGAGATGTCATCGAAATGATAGTGCGCCATTCTATTGGGGCGCATTTCGACTCCTACAGTCCCAAGCGTGCCCTAGCAGGCATGGGGATGAAACCCCGGACACCGGGGATAGATTTTCCTGATGGGCCGCCATTCCCAGTTTCGGATAGAGGCGGGCGCATCATTGGCTCCGATTCGCGGAAATGCCGGCAGGCTAATTATAGTCCGGCAATTTAATTGGCCCGGGAGTGGAGGTGTCTGCCCTTGGGAGTTCGGCAGTAGTACATATAGGAGGCAGAGTATTTGCCTCCATGTAGGTATGGAGCCGGCTTGACGGACCCAGTAGGCAAGAGTTTATTATTATGTAAGTAGTTGCCAAGGTGATGATGGCTTTACTGATCCGAACTCGTCGAGAATTCCACCACTAAGAAGTTGGAGACGATACGTCTCCCGTTTGACAAGTCCCAATATCTTGTGGCTGTAGCGCTCTGGTCTTGATATGACAAGATGATGGAGTGCCCACCCTCGTCGATATGAAGAGTCAAGTAACCGATATTAGCCGAGGTGCTCCTCACTTCCGAAAGAACCGGTATGGCACTCAGACCATCCCCGAGCGCCAATGTGTCGGGTCATCTAGGACAGTACCTCGCTGCTGGATGCGGCTCGTGGGACTGGACCGCCCGCCCGCCCGACATCCAGCTGCGCGGGGATGAACTGCGAGGCGGACCCGTCGAGATTTCCAGCCGTGATGCGCGTCATGGCTATGGCTTGCAGGAAGTTTACCATCTCGGCTCTCCAGTTTGAAGGCCACCAAGGGCGTGAATGAGCGTTGAACACCTGGGCCGACCCGCAGTCGATGTTAAGCCTGGGCGACGTATGACCGTCAATGTATCTCGCTAAGCCCCCTAGCCAAGGAGTTTAGTCTCAAGATAGCTTCATCCTTTATCTCTTTCAACGATTGGGCTTGGCCTTTCACGCAACGCGTCGCATCTCAAAGCGTAATGGGACGCCAACGAGAACTCAACGTCGCTTGCAACGCATGGAAAATCCTGTCCCTAGGTTATGGCTCTACAACGACATCGGTTGTTGCTTCCAAAGGGCAATGACGAGCTGGGCGGCCTCGATGCTAGACTCGAACTAAAGGACAAGTTCGAAAAATCCCTAAATTACCAGAGGGCTTATCAGCAACGAAGGACACGTTCGGGATTTTAATAAGCTACACGGGAATCTGTGGGTCAAGAGGAATAAATCTTCATATTTCCTGGAGAATGAGAACCGATTCTCTATTCATACAGAACACCTCATCGGACGGTTCTTGCCGTGGACATCTCAGGGCTTTCCGTTAAACCCCCGCCTAAGTGTCAATTAGTTCCAAACGGAGTCAAGGCAATTAGTTATTCACGCGGCGGCGACGGGTATTGTGCTAGGAGGATGCATGTTATCCCAACCAGGGCCTTTTAATGTAAGCTCATCATAGGTATTACATTACCGTAGTATTGATACGCATTTACACTGGAGATGAATATTAAAACAGCAATTCAGTGGCGTCACATTAGTCTAATAGCCTAGCACACCATTCCCAATCACCACATCACCTCCCTATCCCTAGGCTTAAATTCCGGCTCCCACAGTGCCTCCCTCTCACACCGCGCGTTCCTCTCTCCAAACGGGTCATCAGCATCGTCAATAGCAGTGTAGGAGCTGAGCCGTGACCCAAGTCCCCGAGAAATACCCAGCGAAGTCGCCTTAAAGCACTGCGGCCTCTTTAGCCGCCGCCACCGCTCGCCAGCCCGTATGCTTAGCTTCGTTTCTAGCTCCTTCTGAGCAGCGTCGATTTGGGAGATACGGTTCCGGACTGTGGTACGTTTGGCTTCAAGTTGTGCCAGGCCGGAAGGCGTAACTGAGCAGCGGTCCAGGCGGCGCATAGCTTCAGCGTGGGCACGGTTAATCAGGATTGTGCAGTTGACGGAAGCATCTCTGCAGAGGGGTGTACAAAGCTTTGCCTGTTGGACTTGTAGGTTGTTGTCATCATCCATCGGTAATGCAATATCTTTGGGATCAGGGCCATTGGACGCAATGTGCTTGTCTTTGGCGATCTCAAGAGAAGATGGTTGGAGGGGTCGTGTAGGGCGGACAAGGCCATTGCCTTGTGAGAACTGGTGGGATGGAAGCTGTGCAATAGCTCGGTTAAGGCCAGCTGTCTCACGATCCTTCTTGCGTATCTCTGAGATCTTCTGAGGGCTGAGCTTGGATCTCGTGCGAAGAGCCTCCCGGACAACGGCAAGAGCAGCTCCATGTGCAGCTTCAGCTCCCGGGTTGCCCCAGTCAGGATGCTCGCACTCTAGAAGCATCATGATTGTCCGGTGGGTTTGGTCAATCTGTCTCAGCTCCTGAACGAGACAAGACCTCACAACCTCTCTGTGCTGTTCTGACATGGTGGCCATTATCGTGCACGTCTTCCTTTTAGTCGGTGTTTCTTGGAAGAGACCATACTTGCTTTACAGTTTAAGACAGAATGCTGTTTAGGTGCTTCGGATTGCGCAGAGTAGAGTGCTAATAATAATAAACATATTTGAATGCCCCCGAAGACCCAGGCGAACATGGCCCTATTCCAAGCCAAGATAATTGGTCAATTATGCGCCCATTGTTCAAATGGGATGAAAACTCACTCAATGCAGGTACAGGGGGCAGAAAGGCAGCCTTGCGGTGGCCCAAGGACCTCCAGCTGGTCCCCGTCCGAGCAGGTGCTTCTTTATCTGAGTTCCGAGAAGGAATGAAACACGGAAAGAGAGATACGCAGACGACTTAGGAAGTAGGTGTAAATAGAAGGAAGGTGCGGATCCTGTTGGCAACAGAGTTTGGAAGCGAGAGTATGACGCAAAATAACAAAGCTCCCCTCCGTGGTCTTTGGAGAAGGTGAAAATGAGAGGAGAGGCGAGAGGCAAAGAACGAGGGACGAGGGGCAGAGGAGACAGGAGAGAGGGATGACCCGCGACTGTGAACCAATCACACGGCTTGAATCGTGATGTGTTCCGAGCAAACAAGGCTAGCCAATAGCACGAGCAGGCCTCGTGAAAGGGGGAGGGGCCGAGCCCATAAATCACATCCTTTGTTTCGCAGGCAAGGCGCTCTTGCACTGGTGAGGGCTTATTAACGACAACGAATGGGTTGTGAATCGGCTTTTTCGTGTAGGTATGTATGGAAGAGAGACACTGAAGCACCAATATAAGGGCATGATCGTACAAGGCCAGACGCAGGAAGACATAATCTTACTGAGCTAGTATCCTCAAGGCGAAGATCCTCAAGGTTTACATATAAGGAGTGAATTGTAACGATGTCTGGTTGATACCCTTTAGGCTTTGCGAGGTAACGTACAACTATCCCATAATAGAGAATTGAGGCTTCCAAGTGTCCAAGATATCTACTAGCCACGTATTACAAGCACGATCTACAGACGACGTCTAGGACTTTGAGAGTTTGCCATTAGATGAATCGCTTCACTGTCTAAATTCTACTATTTACATATAATTACAAGGATCAGGGTCTATATCAGCGTCGTAAACACAACTCCTAGGCAGTACGACGCAGGCAGAGGTATGGATGTCGCTTGGCTAATGGCCTTGCTTGGGCCCTTGGAATTGTGAAAGGGCAGGATTTGAAGCCGAGCGAACAACGGAAAAGCCCCGTTCTGCAGTACTCGGCTGTCCGGAGATCCTCGCCCAAAGGTTAAAGGGCGATGAAGAACGCACCTGGGCCCGAGACGGCGGTGGTGCCGAAGCTCCGCTCCGATTTCTTCTGGCGGCCGCGGGGTTCGGGGTACAGTAGTAGAGATCAGCCTCGCGGAATGAATAGTCCCCCCATCGCGGACCCAGCGGCGTTCCGGCGGCAGCGAGGGCGGCGCTACTGGTAATGTCTGATCCATGTTCCCATTCGTTGAGGTTCATTGACTCTGACGACTTGGTCGCCCGCGATGACGAGTCCGAACTCCCTGCCAAACCCCCTGCCACGCCGTCCCCCTCGGATCGGCAGGAGGCTGACGGCTGGCGGTTCGACGTAGCAGGCGATGTTGCCGTCGATCGCATAAGGGTCAGGTCGCGAAGGGTGTCGCCAGAGTGGTGGGAGCAGAGACGAGAGTGTCGCGGCGGCCTATAGTAATGACGAGCTGAAGTTGATACCGAGTTGGCTTTCGGTAAGCGGGTGCTGTACGGCTCTGAATAGAGTGCACTATCATGCCCGCAGCGACCATAAGGGCTTGGATGGAATGCAGAGGAGTCTAGCAGGTCAGTCCTTGAGGCGGGCCGGCGACGGAGGTCACGCAGCCCGTAGACCTGTGGTTGCTGTGGTAGTTTGTCAGTCTGCATGTAGTATAGGTATTGTTGTAGGAAGGACATACATCAGGATATGAACGTCTCGAAAAGCGAACACAAAACTTCCCAAGGTGTAAAAGAGTCGGCACGAAAAAGCCGAGAACTAAAACACTCATGTGTGCCGTCAGGATCAGGTAGCCGACGACGCTCCTCGTATTGTCCGACGCAAGTCCCCGCACGAAAGTCACCATGAGCAAGATGGTCGCGAACCGCACCAGCGCAGTCACCACACCTATCGAGAACATACTGTACGCCTGGAACTGCACTGCGCACGCCAGTAGGACGACTTCGCACGTCCCGAGGACAGCCAACTGTGCCGGTCCCCAGATCTGAAGCCCGCCGATGGCGGCGCCGCGGATAAAGGTCAAGGTGAAGAGGGTTAGGATGAACCGCTTATCTTGCTCCTGCCCGGTCTCGGACGTTGACAGCTGACTGTACCTCTTGCTGTTCTCGAAAATTAGGACGCCCAGGCTCCGCGTCGGGACCTGTGATAGTAGCCATACCAAGGCTATTATGTTAGCAGCTGCAACGAGGGCGGCGAGCGAGATGTGGTAGGCGGGCAGCTGAGTCGCATAATTGATCTGGTAGAACGACAGAGCGACCAGAGGCATCATAAAGTAAGACAGAATAAGGCGCAGGGTCCGGTAGAAGGTGTGCCGCAGGCCTGCTGGTACCGGCTCTTGCGTTTCAGAATTCATTTCTGGATCCGCGGATTGTGCCAGACGCCCGTACATCTCAAGGAAGAGGGCAGAAGCAACTGTAATGATGGCGACGAGGATGACCATGTTCATCCACGTATCCATCGTCGGGGGGGCGCCGACTATCTGCGTCATCAATTCTAGACCCAGGGTGCCGCCGTACGTGCCATTGAGCTCATAGACGCCATCACTGACACCGGGGTACGGATAACCATGGTTGACGAAACCGCCGGCAAGAAGGGACATCCAACCCAAGCGGCCCACTGCCGGCTGGTAAAATCCGGGGTAGAATAGACCTAGGCTTCCGGTAAGGAAGACAAACTGGAGATAATGGAGACAGTCGGCAACACCCGGGAGTACGCTCTGCGGCGAAGATTCTCCTGACACCGGGATAGAGCGAGCAACGCCTACAAGAAGAACGAAGAGGAGAATGCTCAAGGGTGCATAACGCAGCGCAGTTCGTACTGCAGGGCTAAACGCAGGGGTGATGTATGCTTGCAAACAGCCCTTCTCTTCAGCACCGAGCCCAGCAAAGTGAATAGTGGCGTGAAAAGTGGAAAGATGATGGAACGCGTCCATGTTCTCGGCAAATGCAAGGTCGAGACTAGATAGGTTGTGCCTCGCTGTTAATCCTCTGCATGTCGCATTTATCTCGGAGTGGTGAGTACGAGACTGGCCCAGGAGGTCAATCTCTAACTCCGCCGACGGTATCTCCGCGCGCCATCGAGCGCACTCGGCTGCTTCCATCCGTTGCGAGATTTCGAAAGACAGGCGATCATGCATGTCATTGACATGTATTAAGCTCACGCTTAGGCTTCCAGGGACAAAGCTGCCATCAGCTAGATGATGCGCATTATCATCGCAAGGTTGCCATTGAACGTAGGCCGCTGATGTGCATGTGAACGTGCACGTTAACATACACGTCGCTAGTAGCTGGACTAGACCGAAGCGGATCATGTTATTGTCAAAGCATTGGGACTCTTCGGGGGCTCGCCGTTCGATGAAAGCGAGGGTGATGGAAGGATTTGGTGTTAGGTTCGTTCATGAACACTTTCAAATAGCCCACGATCGCATTCCGTGTCTCAGCTAGCAGTGCTAGTCTCGCAGGGGGGGCGCTATAGATTTACGACCTCACCTGGGCAGTGCTTTTCCTTAGTCGTTTAATAGCCCCCTTCGTACCTGATAACTGGGAATTTTGTATCCCATTTAATCTGGATGAACCCCTAGTCTAGCACTCACTAGGAAAAGTGCTACGTAAAATCTTCCGGCTACTGACACCCTTGTGTGGAGCCCAAAACAACTCTACCGCCAGCCAAGCCTCGAGGTTTCTTGGCTCCTTATTGGCCAGGAATGCATCTCTCTTGACTGACATATCATCTTACACAAATACATTCGGCTCCACAACTTTCTCAAACTCCAAAGGGGTACGAAGCAGGTCGCCCAGTAAAGACGGCATGCCAAGCGCAGATAAGTCAGAGTCGTCGCAAGTATGAGCAGCAAAAGCCCTCATTTCCCCCTCCATATTATACGTAACTACGCTAGTTCAGTACTTCTATAGCGCCGCGGCGAGCATCCAGGAGGCGCAGAACCAAGGCGGCATATGCTTATGCGGGCGGACACCAGAGGATGAAAGCCGCAGTCGGGGGGATCAGGGCAGATCGTCAGAGGTACTACCAGTTATGATCGGTTAGCCATACGCCGAGCTGTTCGGAATGTGGCTCTGAGCGTCGGCATTGAATTGATGCACGACAATTAGAAGGCGGCGATAAGGGCCATACTGGTGATAGCAATCCACTACGACATCGTGTTCGCTATTATCATCAACGAGTCCCTCGCCATCGTCATGGTCAGGAGAAGCAGCAGCAAGCTCAAGCACATCTCGGCCTGGATGGAGTAACGTCAGTACATATGTATAATAGGAGCCAAACGCGGGGGCACCTATCCGGGGTAGGTAGATGCCGAGAACTCGAATCATTTAAGGGCATTGAGCTGCTGATGGGCCTGGAATTAGCTCTACTTATAAATGGTATTTACTCATATACATGAGTAACAATCTTTAGGACCCATATTTTCACTTTTTGATTATCGAGGCCTTCAGTCTTGAGCCCTGTCTCGTCTAGTTGAAGGCCCTATCCTGAAGTCTATCCCAAGACTACCCTTGGTACCATCCGTTAGTCCGCAGCCGCATCAACCCGAGCTGGATTCCAAGTCATGCGTATCTGTGAACGGTTGCTGATCCCATCCAAGGCCTCGCTCTCTAATGCCAACAATATCAGCACTCCTCCCCGGCGAAGCGTCATAGCGGCTCTCCTCGATAGGTTCTCCCAAGGACAACCGGCCTGAATGGGTTCATGCTGTAACTGAGGAGTGGTGGTAGAAGCTGACGACGTATAATACACAGAGCCCCGGGGTAGTCGTGCAGTATGACGATAGGTGAACGAAGAGTTACCGACCATCCATTCGCCTCCCCACCGGTCCATGATACGGTTTCTTTCATGTGGCGTCCTTGAGCTGTGTCCTCCACAGCGATTCCAGCTGATTTAGAGATTCCAGAACCCTCGGGCCGACCTCGGTATCAATAGCCATTTTCTGTTGGTCCGTCAACGGGGACAACACATAGTCCGCCACGTTCTCCGGGTCCCGACTCTCAGGTCTGTCGATGCCGACTGAGATGCGCGCCCACTGGGCGCCCGGGTAATCCTTGATCTGCAACTTCTGGTAGATACTCTTGATGCCGTTATGGCCGCGGTGGCTCGTACCCCATTGTCTCGTCCTGACGACCCCAAAGCGCGTCTCGAGTTCGTCGTGGAGGACGACCAGGCCCAGATCCGAGGGTGGCACGCCGTGGCCCTTAAGCGTTTCATTCCAGGCCCACCGTACGAAGTCCCCGCTGACGTTCATGAGCGTCGGGCTCTGCAGGAGCGTGTACTTGGGGCCGGTGGAGGCCTGACACGACTTCTTCCAGCGTTTGTAGGGCGAGAAGTCCGGCTGACCGGGTGACGAGGCACCGGAAGCATCGGCACTGTTCTTGATAGCCTTCTGTAAGGAGAGCAGGGCAAGGTGGCCCGCCGAGTGCATCGTCTCATAATACTTGCCGGGATTGCCCAGGCTGATGACCAGGAAGTGGGGATTGAATTTCCCCATTTATTAGCCGGTCGTGACCTCCTTATCCCTTAATCCTGCGGGATGTAATGTGAAATGAATGTGGACTACATGTTATCCGAAGGGACTCAATGCGGAGTTGTTCTGATTTTATGTATATCACATCGTATGAAGGGTTGTCGAGGGTTACAGGATTCCTGAATTTTCAGAATTAGCACATGATCCACTTTAATTCAACGCGTTCGCGGTGGCTTGGCCAGCTGGAGCTTCCACTAATAATCTTCAGCTTTTGATGACCCGGAGCTAGGGCGGAGCCGGAGTTGCTTTTACCAAAGTACTGTAACCCTAGGGAGAAAGTGGCGCAGCACGCACTGACGTCGTCACTCGCGCCCGCACTCGCACCCGCCACAAAGTCGTTATGCCTTTTCCGCCAAGCCCCACGTTGAACCACGTCGTCGTCATTGTAATTATCACTATATTGATTCCCCGATATTCCATAAACACAATCGCAACGCAACCAATTCTCACGCGCTCGCTGCAAAGGCCGAATTCTTGCGAATAGACTCTCAGATTCGCCGCTTACACCTATTAGACTCGAATATCTCCTTAATAAAAAGTCGAAGAAGCGAGCCACAACCGGAACAATGTCTTGGGCAGGGTTCAAGAAGAACGTCAACCGCGCCACGACGCAGGTTATGATGAAGACGGGCCATGTTGAGAAGACGAACGATCGAGACTACGAGGTCGAGGAGCGACGATTCCGCAGCATGGAGGCGGCCGCGAATAGACTACAGAAGGAGGCCAGGGGGTACCTAGACTCGTTACGAGCAATGACGGCCTCGCAAATGCGCATAGCCGAGACCATTGATGCATTCTACGGAGACGCCGGAGCCAAGGACGGCGTCAGCAGGAGCTACAAGCAGGCCGTCGAGGATCTCGACACCGAGACGATAAAAGCTCTGGACGGCCCCTACCGGACGACGGTTCTGGAGCCCATCTCGCGGTTCTGCTCCTACTTTCCAGACGTAAATGAGTGTACGTTTCATGCCATACATCCTTCTATGTACGACGTCATGGCAGGGGATGGGATGTGGATCCGCTTATGTTGTGTGGATGGGTAACTAACGGCATGAGTGCGTCTAGGCATAAAGAAGCGCGGCCACAAACTACTGGACTACGACGCCCTGCGCGCCAAGGTCAAGAAGTTAACCGAGAAGCCCGACAAGGACGTCACGAAGCTACCCCGCGCTGAGAAGGAGATGGAAATGGCGAGAGCCGCCTACGACCAGCTAAACGAGCAGCTATGCTCGGAACTGCCGCAGCTTATCGACTTACGGGTGCCCTACCTCGACCCCAGCTTTGAGGCCCTCGTCAAGATCCAGCTCCGCTTCTGCGCTGAGGCATATAGCCGCATGGCCCAGGTCCAGCAGTACCTCGACCCCGACACGAGAGAGCAGTACGCCCAGGGCCAGCTTGACTCCAGAGTCGAGCAGGTGTTACAGGAGATACGAGAGTTAAGCATCAGTGGCACGGTTTGAGTTTCTTTGGGAGCAATGGGACACCATGGAATGGCATGGAATTTGCGGCATCGGACGGGCATGCGGCGGGCGTTCGAGGTATTCCTGGTTTGATCCGTCCGTTGGTTGGCCTATCGACTGGCTGGTTATTTTAGACTTCCGTTTCTGGAGCCTGGGGTTTCGCGTCTCTGTATGAATGATGTCGTTACGACACGACTTCGTGTTCGGTATTAACTAGATGTTGGGTTTAGCTAAAAGAAAACCGGGGTAATGCTTCTCAAGTCTTCCCCAGAATAGCAGGTCATCCATGCTCTATAAAACTATGGTCATGTGTTCGATCGAGCCACGAGACTCGCTGGACTATGTTGGGTCCTTGTTGGAAGAGTAAACGTCTGGCAGATATCCAAGGACCCTACATCAGACGATTTCCGAGCATGTTTGGATAATGAGTTGGACCGGTGGCTTTGAAGTTCCATGAGGCCGGCTCACTGCTATGCTCATACTACTTTCTTATGGGCCTCAGGCTCGATACTAGAGAAACCAGGCTCGAGCGGGATGCGAATATAGTTATCCGTCGATACATTCAGGGACTTTGGATCTGCTAGAGCACAGTCTCGCTAACAATAGACATATGCCATGGCAGCAATGCCATTTCAACCGCGAGGTAACTACGAGGGTTTACCGTGCTGCCGCAGAGTTGTGAGCCCAAAATTTTCTGAGATATCTCAGTTTTCACGCAGCCGGCGGTCAACCTTGGATAGTGTTCATTTCTTCGAGGCCTTGTTTCCTTCCCCTTTTCCACTATCCAACACACTGAATCTTGGTCGGGAATTGAGCATTAGCGGCAAGTTATGATTTAGACCTGCTGCACATAACTTAAGCCCTGAAATATACTCGCACAACGTCTAAGGTATGTTTGTATTCACTCCCAATCGCAACCGGCCATCTCTTCACCTTCTGTTACGCCATATGAAGTTTGTGCGCCGCCACCAGGACTACGCCGTCCTAGCCGTCGGATGAAGATAGAGAAGCCATTCTTAGCTACCGCGAAGATTATCGATGCGATTCATTAACCCCTCCGGATTGACAACATTCCCGTAGATATCGCTAGGGTGAGGGAATGGGTACCCGTGGGTAACCCATAAGGACCCATGGGTCCTCATGGGTACCTATCGCATTTACCAAAAACCCATTAGGTACCCGCAGATAATGCCAAGAACCTGTCAGCTAGCTGGGGGGTGCTTAGCGGACCTCATATACGAAAAGGTTATCTACTAATCGGCCCATATATGTTCCGGAGCTAAGTTACCTAAAGTGGTACGCGTACGACAGCATATGCAACTAGTTTAATATAACAACATAACTGATATCTCTTGTATCTAATAATTAAGAATTTTAATTACTTGATTTACGTAATATCTTAAATAAGCGAACGGGATAAATAAACGAACGGGATAAATAAACGAACGGGATAAATAAACGAACGAGATAAATAAACGAATAGGATAAATAAACAAACGGGATAAATAAATGAACGGGACATTTTTTAAACTATTTTAACTAACATAAGATATTACCTCGTTACGCGTATCACCTCGTTATGCGGTTTCGTTACTATTTTAATTTCCTAACTTTAAATTTTTTTTTTTTTAAATAATAACAATATAACGCGGCTTATATAAAAAGTAAGAATAAATTTAGCCGCGTAGGAAAAAAAGCAAGCCGGGGGGGGGGGGGGGGGGGGGGGGGGGGGGGGGGGGGGGGGGGGGGGGGGGGGGGGGGGGGGGGGGGGGGGGGGGGGGGGGGGGGGGGGGGGGGGGGG